>JAJJHQ010011843.1:501706-527407 GCA_021223825.1 Drosophila ironensis
GAATTTTTTCAATAACAAATGAAATGTAGATTTTGAAAATATGGAATTAACAATAAATATGAATTTATTCAAGGTTATTTATAAATGTCAATATTTTAGTACATTATGGAATTTAATTCTATAATAATATTGATGTAATTAAAATTTTAAATTACGAACTATCGTACTTATTTTTGTTTGCTATTTTAATAAATTGGATATCTAAAATATTTAATTTTTTCAAGATTGGATAAAAATTTATAATTTCTTGTTAAATCTAGTATTTGAGTGAATTGAATTTCATTATTAAAACTAATAATATCTTTAAAAAAATTAAGTTTATCGGTGTTTTAATCAAATCTAGTTTTTTTAGTTCATAAATAAAAAATAATTGAAAAGTAAAAACCTCTAAATATATACGAATTGTTTGTTTGTAGGTTACATATTTGAGTGAATAAAAGAAAAGATTAAGATTCAAATGTATCGATAGTTGCCACCGGCTGTCAGCTGATGCGATGTTCACAAGTTGCAGATACAAATACGCGAGTCCGACGAGATATAAATATTTGTATAGCGAGCTCGCTCTGGAGAAGGTTCGTTACATTTTCGGCAAGTGGCAGTGGCAGTGAAAGTGCGTGATTCAAACCAAGGTCTGCTCCCAAACAGCCAAGCATTTCCCCTTCTTATTTTCTAATCAAATTCCCAGAAAATGTCAATTTATAGTTCAGTTTTTAGTGACATTCCGGACCTGAGCCAGGCCCAAGGAATGTTCCGAGTTAATTAACAAAACCTGTTTGTCTAGCGCTGCGGAATTACCAATGCTTGTGGCGCCTATACTATGTGCTAGCATATTTTGTGTCCCAATTAAATGGCAATTTATTGTTATTGCTGGTAAACAACGGAAACACCGCAGTACTTAGTACACAGTGTATATATGTATATATAGCCCCCCTTCCGGGCTCAGTGTCAAGGTCGGATTGGGGAAAGAATCTCCCGAATAAGCGCACACCCTTTGAGTCACTTGAGAATCTCATGCCCGCGAATGATGTCACACAACGTAGCATATATACATATATATTTATATACATGGCCAATGGCCATACATATATCTAAATTCAAACATATGCGTATGAATTATATTTGGGTGCGAACCGAGCTAGTCCCATTCCGATGCTCCTCCTTGCGTGAATTTAAGTAATTTAATTAAAACCCAGTCACGTTGGGAATATAATCGCATACCTTTCCACAAGTTGAGCCACTGGGAGAGCTTTTGATTCCCAGGCGACTCAAATAAGTAAATATGACATATAAACCCTCCAATTTTGGCGAATTAAGCTGTCGAGATAGCAAGAAGTTGTCGAAATTTCTAATTCCCTGCGAGTGCGCTACATTAAGTGTCCAAAAAACAGTAAATATGGGCTATACACTTAATATTTTTGGAACTTAAACTGTCACGATATCAAGAAATTAACTAAGGCTTAAACGCGTTCACAATTACCAGAAGCAGAACATTTTTTTTGGGACTTTAGATGTCAAGATATCAATAAGTTAGAGAAACTTGGTAATGCTTACAGAGTGGGTTATAGTCCTTCTATTTACTAGTCAAGATATCCCTAAACTTCGGAAGTGTAACCCTTGCTGTAACCCAAATGAGTATACATCCTCTATTTTAAGATATTACCCTCAAAGATACCCCAAAGATAGCCACAATACCTTTAGAGATATCTCTACTACGGAAGCCCCCGTCCAAATAAGTAAATATGGGCTATACAGTGGTAGTATTCAGCCTCTATTTTGGGACTTTACCCATCCAAATATCTAAAGATAGCGGAAGATAGCGCGAGATAGCGAAATTGGTTTTTAATCTCGCCACCTTTTCAGAGTTACCTGAACGATGGACGACCTGAAGGGATTCTTGAGGCAGGCGGGGCAGGAGTTCCTCAATGCCGCCGGAGAGGCTGCCATGGGAGCGGCCAAGGATGTGGTGGGCTCGGTGATCAACGAGATCTTCATCAAAAAGGAGGCGGACACCAAGCGAGTGCTGCCCAGCATCAAGAACATGCGAGTGGTAAGTCATCCCACGAGGTTATCACTAAAATATTCGTAAGTTGATGAGTGAGTAGTAGCTCTGACTGTTAATGTAAACAATTGAGAAGCGTACGCATGTTAACCACAAATATATACTACATACATTCCATTTAAACGTCAGCAACAATTGCAATCACAGCCATTGAATGCTCAAGCATTGTACTATGGGAACGTAAGTACTTGTACTGTCTCATCCTAATGGCATTGACATGGTTTTCCTTCTGGAGGATAATGTGCTGCCAACCGATGTCGTAATGTGTTGTCCTTGTTTTGTCCTGTTTCGCCTGTTGCGTGTAAAGTGTATAGTGTACAACTTGGCTTTCAATCTTCATTACACACAAAAACCACAACTTTCGTGTATATACAGATACTTTTCAGGGCCAATTTTTCAATCGTTTTGTGATGAAATTGCTAACAAAAAGTGTGTTTTTAGCTGGGCGAGAAGAGCTCCAATTTGGGGCCCTACTCCGAGGTCCAGGACTACGAGACCATCCGCAATAGTTGCATAGCCAGTGGCTCGCTTTTCGAGGATCCCCTGTTCCCGGCGACCAACGAATCTCTGATGTTCTCGCGGCGTCCAGATCGTCACATTGAATGGAAGAGGCCTCATGTAAGTAAACGCTTTAGAATTGCTGGAAAAACACTATATATATCTATAAACTTTTCCAGGAACTCGTCGATAATCCGCAGTTCTTTGTGGAGGGTTACTCCCGCTTTGATGTCCAGCAGGGAGAGCTCGGCGATTGTTGGCTTTTGGCCGCCACGGCCAACTTGACGCAGGAATCCAATCTTTTCTTCCGGGTCATCCCGCCAGAGCAGAGTTTCGAGGAGAACTACGCGGGAATCTTTCACTTTAGGTTCTGGCAATATGGTGGGTTTTGCTACAACATATATCACCTTTAAAGCATCCAATGATCTCCTCAATTTATCATCTAAACAGGCAAGTGGGTGGATGTAATCATCGACGATCGCTTGCCCACCTACAATTACGAGCTACTCTACATGCATTCAACGGAGAAGAACGAGTTCTGGAGTGCCCTCCTGGAGAAGGCCTATGCCAAGTAAGTGTATAGAAAATACGCATTATCAATCAATAATATCCTGTGAAAACTTCAAGACTTCATGGATCCTACGAGGCCCTCAAGGGCGGCAGCACCTGCGAGGCCATGGAGGACTTTACGGGCGGTGTCAGTGAGTGGTATGACCTGAAGGAGGCCCCTGGCAACCTGTTCACCATTCTGCAAAAGGCTGCCGAGCGCAACTCCATGATGGGCTGCTCCATTGAACCGGATCCCAATGTTCTGGAGGCCGAAACTCCTCAGGGCTTGATTCGTGGCCATGCCTACTCCATCACCAAGGTTGGTAGTTGGTGTTTAACTCGAAAATAAGCAACTTATCGAGATTTCTGTGTAGGTTTGCCTTATAGACATCGTAACGCCAAATCGTCAGGGCAAAATTCCGATGATAAGAATGCGTAATCCTTGGGGAAACGAGGCCGAGTGGAACGGCCCCTGGAGCGATAGCTCTCCGGAATGGCGCTTCATTCCAGAGGATCAGAAGAACGAAATCGGACTCACCTTTGATAGGGACGGAGAGTTCTGGATGGCCTTCCAGGACTTCCTCAACCACTTCGATCGTGTGGAGGTAAGAAATCGATGAGGTAGCTCCGAAAACATTACTAATATTGAACGTTTTAGATCTGCAATTTGTCGCCGGACTCGCTGACCGAGGACCAGCAGAACAGTGGCAAACGCAAGTGGGAGATGTCCATGTACGAGGGCGAATGGACGCCCGGAGTGACTGCCGGCGGGTGCCGCAACTTCTTGGACACCTTCTGGCACAATCCGCAGTACATCATCACTTTGGTTGATCCCGACGAGGAGGATGAGGAGGGACAGTGCACGGTGATTGTGGCGCTGATGCAGAAGAATCGCCGCTCCAAGCGCAACATGGGCATGGAGTGTCTGACCATTGGCTTCGCCATCTACAGCCTCTCCGATCGCGAGCTGGAGACCCGTCCGCAGGGCCTGAACTTCTTCAGGTACAAGTCGTCGGTGGGACGATCGCCGCACTTCATCAACACCCGAGAGGTAAGTTTTCGAGGGTCCCCTAGCCTGCATTTCACTTGAAATCTTTTGTATCCGATTGTAGGTGTGTGCCCGCTTTAAGTTGCCTCCGGGCCACTACCTGATTGTGCCTTCTACCTTCGACCCGAACGAGGAGGGAGAGTTCATCATTCGCGTCTTCTCCGAAACCCAGAACAACATGGAGTACGTAGAGAATAACCATGAGTTTGAATATGATTACTAGAAAATTATTTGGGTTGCTACATAATCGCGGGGTTTCAATAACTTGCAAACATTTTAAGACACAGCTACTAAAGTGCAATTTGTGGGTATGTGATTACAGCAAAATTAACATACTATATATTTAGAGCTAGCACTTAAGCTAGTTATTGTTTGTTAATCGACTTTTCCCTCTACACATTCCCTAGAAAATGCATGTTGTTTAATCTATTTTCCCTTGACAAAAGCAATCTTGAGATTTATAAGGTATTGTTTGACATTTTTTAATTAAATAAAGTGGCGATAGGAAACTCCGTCCGTCTGTTTGCCGCAAAAGAACAAAGTTTGAATAGGCATAAAAAATTGGAAACGCAAAGTATTAGAATAACTAGCTCAATATACACCGTATTTAGAGGGCATTTTGCAATATTACGTTTATCTCAGTTTAGCCAGGCAGTCTATTTTTTAACCCTTGTTTTTATTGTATTTTTCCCATGTACCTATCTATACGAATATATATTTATTAAAGTAACAATATATGAAACTCCCACAACCACGTATTCTGCTTTCGAAAAAGGGATTGTTCATTACTCTGCTTGAAACCATTGAAAATCCTTTTATGTAGTATTTAAAAACGCAATACCTATTCCTATGTAAATGGATTCCTTATCGATTCGCCCAATTCATCACTCATTTCGCTTTTCACTCCCATTTAGAGAGAATGATGATCATGTGGGTTATGGCGGCCAAGCCGATACGGTAAGTAAACTCCAACAAATCGAATCGTTTAATCAATATTTTCGTTGAAAAAAGATCACGCCTGGCTTCCCGACACCCAAGCCCTTGGATCCGCAAAAGGAGGGACTTCGTCGCTTGTTCGACAGCATTGCCGGCAAGGATCAGGAGGTCGACTGGATGGAGTTGAAGCGCATTTTGGATCATTCCATGAAGGATGGTAAGACTGCAATTCTTGCTCTCAATGATCTCGGATTGATAGAGAATGCTCCCTTTAAGATTTGCCACGACCGGTCACGTTCAATAGATTCTCACCCAACAATGCCTTTGAGACCCAGGCCGCAGGACCTGGCGAAGATAGTTTAGGGTCCTGTGGTATCTTATCCTTGATTTGTGGGCCATTCTTGAAGGGCACTCCCTTCGAGGATCAGCTGGGAACGAATGATCAGTCCAACAAGAGGCTAATGGGAGACAATCCCGCAGACGGTGGCGGCCCAATGCCTCCAAGTGGTATGCATTATATTCCTATATGTTAGTATGGACAAACCTTATTAATTTGGATCATTTTTGTAGCACCCATTGTGGATGAGACCCATGGGTTTTCCAAGGACGTGTGCCGCTCCATGGTGGCCATGCTGGATGCCGATAAATCGGGCAAACTGGGCTTCGAGGAGTTCGAGGTCTTGCTGGCCGAGATTGCCAAATGGAAGGCCATATTCAAGGTGCACGATGTGGAGAATACGGGCAGGATATCCGGATTCCAGCTGCGCGAAGCCCTCAACTCGGCGGGGTATCACCTCAACAACCGCGTCCTGAATGCCTTGGGACATCGTTACGGCTCCCGCGACGGCAAAATCGCCTTCGACGACTTCATTATGTGCGCCGTGAAGATCAAGACATTTATCGGTAATATCAAATACTTCACAGGACTAAGCAAACAATTGTAAACTCAAATATTCTTGCAGAAATCTTCAAAGAGCGGGACACGGAGAAGAATGAAACGGCCACTTTTACCTTGGAGGAATGGATCGAGCGCACAATCTATTCCTAAAAAGCTTTTGATACAATAGTTAGACAAGAAACACGAACAAATTTCGTAACGCCTCTGAATGTAATCTCGAATATTTTTCATAATTATAGTACAAAAAGCGTTCATCTGAAGGAGTTTGCCGAATTTATACTTCTTCCCTAACGAGTTAACCGATTAAAAGATTGGACGAATGTTAAATTATTAAATAATTCCAGATCCAGATTCATTGATGTTTTTGTTTTGGGCGGGAAACCCCAATCGACAAGTATCCGGCTCGCCAAACTTGTTTTCTGCAAAGCAAACGCGAACGCCTTTAATTTATTCATCAAATCAAAAACAACCATTTTTTGTTTAGTATTTCAAATTTATTTTTCTTGTGATTGAACCTTGCACCAAAATAATTTGCTCTGACTAAAGCTGATGATGCTCGTTATATAAATCACAATTACAAATGTCTTAAAAAACGCCAAAAATCAATAATGAAATTCAATTTGTAGTTTTAGATTAGCTCGAGAAGATTATCTATAAATTACTATTACTATCCATTTTTTTGTTCTTCTTTTTTAATTTTTAATTTTTCGTTTGTTATCATTTCAAAAACGCGTCTTTGTTCCTTAAATTAGTTTTGACTACGTGACGATGTGAGAAAGCGGCCGGCCGAGTTTTTGGAGGGGGTCTCGTCAAACTTTAGTGAGTAAGTAAGTAATTTCGAAGCTACGTATAGTCCAGTACTCTAGATAAGCGGACTATCCGCTGAATATTTCGCGTGATATACCGCTTGATACACATACACACATATATATATTTTAGTTATGTACAGCATAGTTTAGTCATAAGGTTAATATCTCTATCTCTTCTCAAGAATTACGCATGGCCATGCAGGGCGGACGTATTGCAGTACATGTGCTCGCCGGGGCTGCCCAGGTTCTCCTCGACAATGCGCAGCGGTTCGTTGGTGGCCTCCAGGCTCATGCCCCTCTGCAGGCTGCCTCCAGCACCGGCGGTGCTTTGCAGCTGCAGCTGCGAACTGAAGCTCTGATGCAGATCGTTGTCGTAAATGCCCGTGCCGTGCAGCAGGTCGCCCGAGGTGCTGGCCTTCATGTGCCCGCCGCCATCGTGGATGGGCTCTGGTCCCATTGATGCCTCGAAGACGGCATCCTTGGCGGTGGCGGCGGCTGGCGGGAATATGTCCTGATGGCGCTGTCGTATCGAATCGACCACGTCGAACAGGTTCTTGGCATCCATGGCCAGCACATGGGCAGCAGATAGCATGCTTCTGCAAGGCAATTAAAGTGTTTGTTAGCACGAGAATTTACCGAATCCCATTCACACTCACTTGCGATATTCACTGTCGAGGGTAGTGTCGCTGTATTGCTGGGCCAGTCGCATGGCCGAGACCAGTTCGTGCATGTCTTTGGATAGCACCTGATGTGCCATTTGCACCTCCCTAAAATGGCATTAAAATCAATAAACCTTCAACTGTTTACAATCGATTGTTGGCTGCTCACTTGAGGGCTTGTGGCGGAAAGAGTTTCGAGATTTTGTCCACCGACGTCAGCAGGTTCCTCAGCTTGAAGCCCACGTACTTGACCAGTTCCAAGTAGCCCTCCGTGTTGGCCTTCTCCACGCCCTGCGACAGCACCATTATCGACTTCACCACCAACGTGGTGGCGCAATAGACCTCATCGTCGGCTCGGTTCAAAGGGCGCCCCGAACCGGCATTGCCCGCACTCCGTTGATCGTCGCCACAAGACAAGTGATCCGCGGAGGAGTTGTTGGACTTCAGAGACAAAAGATTGGCATTGGGCGTCATGGGACGCGAGCTGGAATTGGAGCAGTCGGGCAAGCTGGAGGGCCCCGCTGACATCAAATCCAGCCTGAACATTTGTTGCTGATGATCGCTGAGGGCTCCATAGGGTATCGAGCTGGAACGCCGTCGCTGAAGACATAAAAACCCTTTATTTTCATTGCCTTATTTAGTTTAAAGCGGTAAGTTCTCACCAGCAATTCCTCTTGAATCAGCCACTCGCTATCACTGTTGCTATCCTTGCGCTGTTGCCGCATCTTTTCGCCCAAAACATTGTGAATCCCCTGAAAAGGCAAAGAGAATGTGAAATCGATGATGCTTATAGTATAAGCAAACTAAAATCTACAAAACAAACTGAGGTATACAAATCAAGATGAAACATACAGCTCAACTAAAGAGGAAACTAAAGAAACCAAAAGTGCGGCTGGCAAACGGCTTCCAACCTGATTTCCCATAGCTTCAGCCTGCAAAGTAGCCATGCAAACGGCTCCGTCGGATGCCGTGGGTCCGACTTGTAGACTCTGCTGCCCCGAAAGCAGCCACTGGCGCTCCCATTCCCGCTGATTCCGCTGGCTCTCGTCCATGTTGTGAGGCGATATAACCCCAAAGGGGCTCGTAGTTGCCTGCAATCCCGCGCATTCGGGTGCCATTTCCAGGGGACACACATTCATCATGGGGCTGCAAATGGGCTGCTGTTGTTGCTGCATCTGTTGCTGTTGCTGCTGCTGCAACTGCTGCTGTTGCTGCTGAAGCAATTGTTGCTGCAACTGTTGCTGTTGCTGCAACTGTTGCTGTTGCTGCAACTGTTGCTGTTGCTGCAAATGTTGCTGCTGCTGTTGCTGCTGCTTGGCAGACACACAGGTCTTGAGTCCGACCCCGCCAAAGTCATAGATCTCCTCGGGCAAGGCGTCGCACTCGATGGAGGTCTTCATTTGCTGTCGATACGCATGGAAGTAGGTGTTGCGCTCCATGCTGCGTGATCTTTCGGCTGTGTTGCCGCCCAGCGGATGCGGCGTCGGCTTGGCATTATAGAAAACCAAATTCTGGGCCGACATCAGCGACTGGTGACGCTCCAGGCTGCCGCCCTTGGAATGCATCGCCTTGGCCGGCGGTTGCTGGTGCCGCTCCAGGCTGCCGTACAGACTATAGCCGGCCACCTTGGACACTGCCGGATTGGCCATGTTGTTCTCCATTTGGATGGGATCTTCCGTGTGCGGGGCACAAACAACGAAGCTACTCTTCGAGGGCAAACTGCCCGTAAACATGCCTGCCTGATGGGGATTAGGGGGTTGTTCTAGGGGGTTAGCGGCTACAGCGTTTAGCGGATTAACTGAGAATTGGGTCTTTAGCCTCTCGGACTCGGCGATGGGATCGAGCTTAAGCAAATCGGCTGCCGGCAACTTGCTGGTCTTGAGGGCAACCTGCGACTTGCTGTCATCTAATTCTACGGCTAGAGTATTAAATACCGAAGCGGGCGTGGTGTAGGCGGCCGGATTGATGCCTCGTTTTTGGTTCTCCATCATCAGCTTGGCCAGCACGGCGGGGTTCTGGGCAATGATGTAAGTCTGCGGCGTGGCAATCGTCTCATTCACATTGGGCATCAAGCCTGAAAGGTCTATAGGGATGCGTTTTAAAAGAAATTTCTAGGAATTCGATGCTTTTGGCTACCTGAATCGTGCACAGTTCTGGAGGGTTTCATGGGAGGAATGTCGATGTCGTCGCTGCCCACCCAGGACATGGTAGCCACCCGTCGGTGCTCTCGTTTCAGCGTCTCCGATGAGCTGATGCTGTCCTCTATAAGAATTTCACTAAGCCAAACAAATCGCTGCGTTAATTTAGGTTTCCCTGGTGTTAGGCTGGCAAAACTCACTGCAGGGTCTCCTTGATCCTTTTGAAATTCGGTCTTTTTAGGGGTTCGTAGGCCCAGCACTGCGACATCAGCGAATACAGACGCGGCGGGCAGTTGGGCGGAAGGGGCAGGCGCTCTCCGTTCTCCAGTTTCGAGATAACATCGCTGTTCTTCACGCCCTGGAAGGGCTTCACACCCAGCATGAGTATCTCCCAAATGCAGACGCCTAATTGGGTCGCAAGATTAGGGCCAATCAAAGACAACAGATTCACGCTTTCGACTCACCAAACATCCACACATCGCTGGCCGTGGTGAACCTACGAAAGTTTATGGACTCCGGCGACATCCACTTGATGGGCAGGGCCACTGGCAATAGAAAAACCAGTTTAGCTTAACGCTGGAAACGCTGAAAATCGTTGCTTACCCGTGGGCGTCGAGTGATAGTACGACTGATCGGAGACCCAGCGTGATAATCCAAAGTCGGCCAACTGCAAAGCGTGCAACGAGGCGTGTAAAGAGCTGGTAATTCGAGGAAATAAAGCTAGACAAACCTTGACACAAGTCGGCGAGCTGACCAGCACATTGCGCGCCGCTATGTCGCGATGCACGAACTTCTTGGACTCCAGGTAGCTGAGAGCCGTCGACAGTTGGTAGCAATACTTCAGCAGCGTGCCGTGACTCAACCTGAGAGGGCAGATTAAGAAGATTAATTGGGTTACACTAAACCAATGGTAAACCAATGGCTGGGCTTCACCTCTCGCTGTTTGTCTTTAAGTACGCCCGCAGTTCTCCCAGTTTCGCCAACTCCATGACAATCCAAATGGGCATCACGCTGCAGATGCCAATTAATCGTATAATATGGGGGTGATCGAATTTTTGCATAATATCTAGGAGGGGGAAACAAATCAATAGGCATATGCAAATCAGGGGACATAAATCTTTGCGGCTTACAAGCTTCGGCCAGAAAGTTTTCCGTCTTCTCGGGGTCATCGTTGGCCTTGCATGTCTTTATGGCCACCTGAATGACATCTGGCCTGCCGTCGGCGTTTCTTTGGTCGCTGCTGCCGCTGCTGCTGCTGCCGTCTTTGCCATTGCCCAGCGCGTGCTTGCCTTTGGCCGACTTTGGCAGGGTGTAGGTGCCCACGTAGACGTCCCCGAACTGCCCCACCCCGATCTTGGCACTCGGTGTGATGTGCGCGCGGTCCAGCTCGTAGTTGCGTACGGTGGGCGTGGAGTAGTCGCCCTCGCCCTCCATCAAACCAATCTCCGCATAATCGTCCGTCAGCATCGGCTTGCCCTGGCTCCCCCCGGCCCCGGATGGTCCCGAATCCAGCGCGCCATCGCCCCCAGGCGCCGCTTTGGCGCTATCATCGCTCGGCGCCGGGGCGTTCGTCTCGCGCTGCCACACCGAGAATTCCAGGTCTTTCGATAGCAATCTGCAGTAGCCGTCAATGAGGTCGGCAATGCTCTCTGCCGTCTGAAAAGCGCAACAACAATAAACCAGGAAGGGGCGATAAAAAAGCGGGGAGTTCACTCACATTGATGCCGTTGCAGGTTATGACCAGGTCTTCGACATTGTTCGAGGCGGAGATTTTGATCTGCGTTTTGATCTTCTGGCAGTTGCAGTTGAAGTTGTGCGACTCTGTCGGCTCGACGGCATTGTCGCCGCCCTTGGGCAGCTTTTCCTTTGGTAGAGTGCAGGTCTTGATCGCCACCACATCCCTGAACTGGGCCACATTCTTGAGGCTCGCCTGCGGGTGTGTCTGATACGAGATTCCTGGCAAAGAAATAAACCTAAGTAGGACCGCCGGGCAGGTGATTTCTTTGGGAAAGCCTTACCAATGTGCGGGCCGACGTGCAGGATGCCGGATATATTCCAGGCGGAGCTGAGTGTCACCGAGAACTGCTCAAAGTTGGTTAAATAAATATTTCTCAAAAGATCGAAGAACCTGTCGAAGAAATACGATCGCTCAAGCAGGTGCAATTTTAATTGCGATAGAAAAAAGGCTATGCCTCACCGTGTCAAGTACTCAATGTCGTTGTAATTGTAGACCTTCTTGTAACCGACCTGGATCATTTTCTTAAGATTCTTTGGCTTTGTTGTGGCTATCACAGATTGTGGCAGAAAACTCTTAAATCCGATTTCCTTTTCAATGTAATCGATGTGCTGCTTCTTGTCCGGCGCCTTCACGGTGATGTTCTTGAAAAAGTGTCGTATGCCCAGGCAGCACAACTGCACGGCCACCTCGGCGTCGATGGCGGTCACATTGGCCTGTATAAAGTCCTCTTTCACCTGCAATCACACGCGTTTTGGGCCTGGAAACGCACGGATATGTAGCTTGGTGCTCACCTGATTAAAGTAGTAGAAGCAGGTGGCCTTGTCCTCGTCGAACAGATCCTGAATGCTGTTCGGAACGTAGCGCACGCGCAGCTCCACCCGCCACACCCGATTGGCGATCACCCGCCGTCCTTGGTCCTGCAGCATTCCCTCGTCCAGCTCGAACTTGGCCGCCTCGCTGTTGGGGCAATCCACGTTGGCACATCCCGGCGTCAGGATGTGCGTGAGGACCTTCTGCATGGGCGTCGTCCTGGCCAGCCAGATCACCTCCTTGGTGATCATGTTGAGCATGCGACAGGCATACCTCTGAACACTGGGCGCCCAGCCATCGCGCCCGAGATCCTCGACGGTTTTGCGAATCACATGGAAGACCGTGTCCCGCACACTGAACCGCACAGCCTTGAAGCTCTTGTTGGGCATGTGCACATGGATGACGTACTCCTCGGCGGGCCCATGGGCTGTGGATGGCAGAGATTTTCGATTTTAGGGCTTGAGGCAGCTTGAGACGAACGCCTCCTACTCACTGTCATGGCTGCTGGCGGTGGTGGGCGGCTGTGGGCAGCTCTCCGCGGTGTTGTTCATGTTCCCCTCGAATACTCGACAACTTCAACCTGATTTAAGGGCAGACAAAACAAAGATAAAGTTGGTGAGGTCTCTGGGATCTATCGATTGCATCATGGGGCTTAGTTTTAGCCGCAAATCCTGCGGGAGAGGGGGCTGTGGCAGGGTTCGGGGCGAATCCCACCCCCGGCGCGCCCAACCACACCTTAACGCCCAACGCTCATTTCTTTCGAGTGAAACGCCAGCGGAGCGTAATCCGCTCGCTAATCGGTTTTCTGGGAAAAGCGAGATATCGAGATATTGGCTAGATGGCCCGCTTATTGCCAAACACTTTTTGGGGGGCGCACACATCTGGTGGGTACATAAATATATGCACAAAAAAAAAAAAGAGTCGAAAGAGAAAAACGTACAAACATAAGGGGGGCCCCGAGCAGACGGGCCAGATGTGAGGGCTGGGAGCGGTTTTCGGGCCGATTGTCAAACAAATTGTCACGCTTTTGCACTGCTTCACCGCATCGCGGATTCGATTTGTCGGATTGCGGCTGCAACTGGCGGGGGAGGGCCATAAATGGCTGCGTTTTAAATAAACTTATTACTCGTAGTGCTCTCGAGCCGCCAGTGTGACCGAAGCGCAACTGATTAAATACGCGGGGCCAGTGGGTAGGGTCATACGGGCGGAACATTTGTTTTACTTTTACAAGGGTTTTTCTTCTAAATCAATAAAAAATAACAATATTGGGTTGTCTAATTAAATTCCACAGATTTTAGCTCCTAATATATTATTAGTATNAATCATATTTAGGTCTATTAGTTTATTTACATATTGTACATATTTTTGTATATAGGCTACTTAGTTGGTAAGTTTTATTTATTTACATTTTGGGCATTTTTAAATTTTGTGGTACAGGTTAGAAGTTTTTAAGAAAGTTAAGATTTTTTCTAAATTATCAGGGTTGAGATCGTTAAGAAGATTTAATGGGTTTGTGTTTTTGAAGATAGATAGTTTACATTATAAAAATTAGTCTTGTTCTAATGAAACATATATTAATAATAACAATTTTGTAATAACCTGAAGAGCATGGTTAGTATTACTATTTCCATTTTCGTTACTCTTTTTAGATACCTGTTTATTTCGCCTTATCTTAGGGAATATTTATGTATGTAGCCGTGACTGGAACCTAAATTAAAACAAAGTGCAAAAATAGTTAGTAGTTAGTTGTGTGGTTAGTAACAATTGGAATAAGTTGTATTTGGCATAAGTGAAGTTGTTTGGCCCCCCGAACTAGTTCCCTTTGAAGTGCTAGATCTTTTCGATAGCCAGCCTATCGATAACCTACCATCGCTAGCGTTGGTGTTGAAAATTTTCTTGCTCCGCTGGCTTGTTCGGCATTTTCCTTTAAATAGCAAGAAAACCGTGAGTACTCGCTTGGTTTTCACACTGCCAACGTGTTCACCTAGACATCCCGCAGTGCCACACCCTGGATAAGCTGTAATCTCACCCGATTCTCATCCTTTTTTCCCGTGCAGACCCCGTCACACGTTGCAGATTTTGCGAGGAATCTTCGGAAATATAAGATTCCCACCATGTCCGACTCCGAGGTGAGCAACATGTCCGACAGCGGCTCCGAGGACGGCTCCATCTCGAACAAGTCGCAGCGCAGCGCCCGCTCCAAGTCGCGCTCCCGCTCCCGCTCCAGGTCGCGCTCCGGTTCCGGCTCTCGTTCCCGCTCCCGCTCGCGCTCCAGGTCCGGCTCCCGCTCCCGGTCGGGCTCCGAGTCGCCCCGGAGGCGGGGCAACCGCGAGAAGAGCGACGAGTCCGGCGAGGAGGAGGAGGAGCCCGCCGGCGAGGACATCGACTCGGAGGAGTACGAGGAGGAGGAGAACGATGATCATCCGCGCAAGAAGAAGAAGAAGGAGCGCTTCGGGGGCTTCATCATCGACGAGGCCGAAGTGGACGATGAGGTGGGTGCCCGGGAATCCCTCCAAAAGTGCAGTTTTCAAGGCTAATTGTAACCTTTTTGACCTCAGGTCGACGAGGATGACGAGTGGGAGGAGGGGGCCAATGAAATTGGCATTGTGGGCAATGAAATTGACGAGCTGGGACCCACGGCCCGGGACATAGAAATCCGCCGACGCGGCACCAACCTTTGGGAGTAAGTTATACCCCGGAAAACCCCGAAATTCCAGCTAATTTTCCGCTAATTTTCTACAAAACAGCACCCAGAAGGAGGACGAGATCGAGGAGTATCTGCGCAAGAAGTATGCCGACGAATCGATTGCCAAGCGCCACTTTGGCGACGGCGGCGAGGAAATGTCCGATGAAATTACACAGCAAACGCTGTTGCCAGGCATAAAGTGAGTGGCACTTGAATAAACACGAAACGCATCAAATTTCCTAATGCTCCCCCGCTCACAGAGACCCCAACCTGTGGATGGTAAAGTGCCGGATCGGGGAGGAGAAGGCCACGGCCCTGCTGCTGATGCGCAAATTCCTCACCTACCTGAACACCGATGATCCGCTGCAGATCAAATCGATTGTGGCCCCCGAGGGCGTCAAGGGGTACATCTACCTGGAGGCCTACAAGCAGACGCACGTCAAGACGGCCATCGACAATGTGGGCAACCTGCGGATGGGCAAGTGGAAGCAGGAGATGGTGCCCATCAAGGAGATGACCGATGTCCTCAAGGTGGTCAAGGAGCAGGTGGGCCTGAAGGTCAAGCAGTGGGTGCGTCTCAAGCGGGGCCTCTACAAGGACGACATTGCCCAGGTGGACTACGTGGATCTGGCCCAAAATCAAGTGCATCTCAAGCTCTTGCCGCGCATCGATTACACGCGAATGCGCGGAGCCCTGCGCACCACAGCCACGGTAATTTATTGAGTTTTGTTGAGTCGGGAGAATACTTAGCCGAAGTAACTCTTTCAGGAATCGGACGACAGCAAGCGCAAGAAGAAACGCCGCCCGGCAGCCAAGCCCTTCGATCCCGAGGCCGTGAGGTACCTAAAACCATTTCTTCTCTACTGTTTTCCCTGCCTAACTTGGATTTCTATTTCAAAAACAGAGCCATTGGCGGGGAGGTGCACTCGGATGGCGACTTTCTGCTCTTCGAGGGCAACCGGTACTCGCGCAAGGGCTTCCTCTACAAGAACTTCACCATGTCGGCCATCCTTTCCGACGGCGTCAAACCCACATTGGCCGAGCTGGAGCGCTTTGAGGAGTCCCCAGAAGGTAAAGCTCTTAACCAGCGGTGCGCACAGGGAGACGGTTTTACATATTTTGTTTGTGCAATTTCACACATTCCCTTTTCACCGTCAACTTCGGTTGTCGATTGCCTTTTGAGTTCCCTTTTCACCGTCAACTTCGGATGACGTGCACATGTCGATTCCCTTTTGTTCGAGACATTCACAGCTTTTTGGGGAAGCCAAAAGAGCTATGGAGTGCCCACCGCTGCTCTTAATTATTAGTCTATTTTGTGTTAACTGTGATTGCTTGGCAGAGGTGAACTTGGAGATCATTGGCTCTATGAAGGACGACCCCACTTCGGTGCATTCCTTCTCCATGGGCGACAATGTGGAGGTTTGCGTGGGAGATTTGGAGAATCTGCAGGCCAAGATTGTGGCCATTGACGGCACCATGATCACCGTGATGCCCAAGCATCAGGATCTGAAGGTTTGAGCCTCTTAAATCGCAACTTTTCGGAGGGAAAACTAATTTATTTACCTTGGTAGGATCCCTTGATCTTCAAAGCCAGTGAGCTGCGCAAATACTTCAAGACCGGCGACCATGCCAGGGTCTTGGCCGGACGCTATGAGGGCGAAACCGGTCTCATTATTCGCGTGGAGCCCTCGCGCGTCGTCCTGGTCTCCGATCTGACCAACCACGAGCTGGAGGTCCTGCCCAGGGACCTGCAACTGTGCTCGGACGTGGCCACGGGCGTCGACTGCCTGGGCCAGTTCCAGTGGGGCGATCTAGTGCAGCTAGAGTGAGTCAAAAGCTTTGGTTACCCGAGAATCCTGTGCTTAATTCTACCTATTTAAAGCTCCCAAAACGTGGGCGTGATTGTGCGCTTGGAGCGCGAGAACTTCCATGTTCTGGGCATGAACGGCAAGTGCATCGAGTGCAAGCCAACTGCTCTGCACAAGCGACGCGAGAACCGCAACACCGTGGCCCTGGACGCTGACCAGAATCAGATTCGCCGTCGGGACATCGTCAAAGTGATGGAGGGGCCGCATGCGGTGAGTTTTCCCCTTCCCCTGAACTTGGTAAAGAAACCTTAGCTAGAGTTGTTCCCCTTGCTCTTCCAGGGTCGCTCTGGGGAGATCAAGCACTTGTACCGCAGTCTGGCCTTCCTGCACTGCCGCATGTACACCGAAAACGGTGGCATCTTCGTGTGCAAGACCCGGCACTTGCAGTTGGCCGGCGGCAGCAAGACCAGCGTCAGCAATGCCGGCACTTTGGGCGGCCTGGGCTTCATGTCGCCGCGCATTCAGTCGCCGATGCATCCCTCAGGCGGTCGTGGTGCTCGCGGTGGGGCCCGCGGCGGCAGAGGCGGCTTCCGGGTGACCCGCGACCGGGAGATCCTCGGCAAGACCATCAAGATCAGCGGCGGCCCCTACAAGGGCGCCGTGGGCATTGTCAAGGACGCCACCGAGAGCACGGCCCGCGTGGAGCTGCACACATCGTGTCAGACAATCTCCGTGGACCGCAATCACATTGCCATTGTGGGAGTGCCGGGCAAGGAGGGCAGCGTCTCCACCTACGGCCGCACACCGGCCCGCACTCCCGGCTATGGCGCCCAAACTCCGAGCTACACCGCCGCGGGCTCCAAGACGCCGCTGGTGGGCAGCCAGACGCCCAACTGGGACTCGGACACGCGCACGCCGTATGGCACAATGACGCCCTCGCACGACGGCAGCATGACACCGCGCCACGGGGCCTGGGACCCCACGGCCAACACCACGCCGGCCAGGAACAACGATTTCGACTTCTCGATGGAGGAGCCCAGCCCCAGTCCGGGCTACAATCCAAGTGGGTACCATTCAGCCCTGCCCTCAGTGTGCCAACTAACTCGTTCAAACTTCTTTCAGGCACTCCTGGCTACCAGATGACCTCGCAGTTTGCCCCGCAGACCCCGGGCACGCTGTACGGCTCGGACAGGAGCTACAGCCCCTTCAATCCCAGCCCCAGTCCGGCACCTTCGCCCTATCCCGTTGGCTACATGAATACGCCCTCGCCATCGACCTACTCGCCGAACACACCGGGTGGGATCCCACAGTCGCCGTACAACCCACAGACGCCGGGCGCCAGCCTGGACTCCTCGATGGGCGACTGGTGCACCACGGACATTGAGGTGCGCATCCACACGCACGACGACACCGATCTGGTCGGCCAGACGGGCATCATACGCACCGTGTCCAATGGCGTGTGCTCCGTCTTCCTGCGCCAGGAGGACCGCAGCGTCTCGATCGTGAGCGAGCACCTGGCCCCGGTGCCGCCGAACAGCGGGGACGAGTTCAAGGTGATCTACGGCGAGGAGCGCGAGTCCGTCGGCCGGGTGCTCTCCAAGCAGGAGGGCGACGTGCTCGTCTGCAAGATCAACGACGAGGTCAAGATGATACCCATCAACCATCTCTGCAAGATGAAGTCCATTGACTAAGCTGATTTAGCTGATTTAAGATTAAAAAATTTAAAAACCCCTTGGGTGTGGTCCCCGTTTGTGGCGCATTACCAAGCAAATATTACGGGAAATAAATCTTATCTGACGATTACCTAAATGTATATGAATTGCGAAAATTAAAATATAAATTTATGCAATTAACTGGGCTCGAGTTTTTATGGAAATGATGCACTTTACGTGTAAACTATCGAGATTCAGAGTAATATCCAATAAGAAAATGTTATAGCACATTTTTTTAACTTTTTTTCAATATTTTTTTTTTAATTCATGTAATTTTAAAATATATTGAAAAAGAAACATTTTTTTATTTAAAACAAAAAGTAACTCAAATTTATATCAATTCTACAACCAAAACTGGTAAGATTCTTATATTTAAATAAATGCTAAATCCAAACAAAGCTTAGCCATAAGACTAAAATAAATAAGGAAAAAAAATGTTAATGTCTATTGCTTGTGAAATGAGTAGTAATATAAAAAAAAATTAATGTTTCAAAGGTAAATTGACAGATTTCTTACGCTAATTAAATACCAGGTAGGCTTAAAATTTATATAAATTTATATAATATTGTATTTTAAATAAAGCTCTTTATTTTGCATTTATTTATTTAGCATTATGAGAATCTTACCATATACATACGCATCTATGAATATTAAGGAAAATATATGCATATATATCCATAAATAATACAATATAGACTTTCATATAAATTCAAATATTTGTCTCTTAACATATTAATAGGTAAATACCTGTGTGACACAAACATATGAAGTGCTTATATTCTTCATACCATTATTTAATTAAAAATATATAAATATTTGTTAAAAAACCGGTAACTTATTTATTTTATTATGAAAGTTTAAATTAAATTCATAAGGGCCAATTGTCACCGGAAGTTGAGAGCCCTGAACTTAACAGAGATTTTACAGCTTGACTATGCTGACTTAGCCAGGAGCAGCCACACTAACCCGCAAATGCCTAACCGATAACAAACAAATGAATTCTTGTGAGAAACAACCTATGCTCGAGCATTATATGAGTTTCCTTGTCCTACTAATACCTTGAAATAAACGAATCCATGGGTTTTATTCCAATTGGAACTTACCTCTGGGTAAACGGTTACAAACGGTTAAAAGAGGGACCAGGTCAGCGGGCACGCGTTAGCCACAAACAGCGCAATGTTTGGCCAGGCAGCTCTCGCGCCATCTGGCAGCACTGCCTCCCTCTTTTCTTTTCGTTTCCGGCGAGGTACGTGCACCATATTTCTGCTCCACGTTTTTTCCCCTTTTTGTTTTCCCCCGCTCACTATTTGCCTTTACCATTGCAGATAATTATCCATAATGACGGTAGGTTGACATGCCCCATGGCCCCGCGCCCGTTTCGTGGAGCGGCGCACAACGTGCCACCCGGAAAGGTTATTTTTGTTGCCGCCCCTGGCCACCACAACTCACGCTCTGTTTCTGTTTCCCCCTCGTGTGCATTGCAGGCCGCTGCCAAGAAGGAACCCAAGATTAAGCGCGATCCGGCAAAGAACCCCATGCGGGATCTGCACATCCGCAAATTGTGCTTGAACATTTGCGTGGGCGAGTCCGGTGACAGGCTCACCCGTGCCGCCAAGGTCAGTAAACTAATAACGGGATGCGCCCCTCCAAAACATTCGAAATAACCCGCAATGGCAACCCTCCTCCTCCCCTCGCAAAACAGGTGCTGGAGCAGCTGACGGGACAGCAGCCCGTGTTCTCGAAGGCCCGGTACACGGTGCGTTCGTTTGGCATTCGTCGTAATGAGAAGATCGCCGTACACTGCACGGTGCGCGGCGCCAAGGCCGAGGAGATCCTCGAGCGCGGCCTGAAGGTGCGCGAGTACGAGCTGCGTCGCGACAACTTCTCCTCCACCGGCAACTTTGGCTTCGGCATCCAGGAACACATCGATCTGGGCATCAAGTACGATCCCTCGATCGGTATCTACGGCCTGGACTTTTACGTTGTCCTCGGGCGTCCCGGTGAGTGATGGAACCCTGCTACCACCCTCCTTCTTGCACTTAATTAGGTTCCTAGGCCCTCTCCCAGGCCTTGGAGCTCAGTAAATGTGCGAAAATCAAGGAAGATGTGCTCAGATGGCCGGGCTAGTTGTTGCCCAGCCTCACGGTGCAATTGCCACATTCAATTGCCTTCCATACACTCCCTGGTAGATGTGTAAATAACCTGTGACTTCGGTTGCCTTTGCAGGATACAACGTGAACCACAGGAAGCGCAAGTCCGGCCCCGTGGGCTTCCCCCACCGCCTGACGAAGGAGGATGCCATGAAGTGGTTCCAGCAGAAATACGATGGCATCATCTTGAACAGCAAGAAGTAGAGGCGCACTACTCCCAACCATCTTTTTTAAGAAGAATTCTACAAATAAACCTTGGCTTGTGTCACACGTAAACGTTGTAGTTGTGATTCCGGCCGCAATTTGAGCCCAATCGTTTGGATTCGGCTGAAAAGCTTGTTTATTTGAAGCTTGTTTATTAGGTACAAACAATCCTCCCGTTTCCCCAGTATTTTTGGGGCTCAAAGAGGCACCTGCGCTTGTTTTTGATAGTCTTTTAACTATAAATCAGAGCCCAAGAGGTACAACAAGTGTCTAGCTCTGTAAAAATCGGTAGTTTTAGCCAAAAATTGATAGATTGTTTATTAGGGGGTCATCTATACAAGATTCCCTATCGTTTCTGAGCATTTAAAAGGTACTTTCGCTGGTTTTTGATGGTGTTTTAACTATTAATCTGTGCCAAATAGGTGCCACTAATGGTTAGCTCTATAAAAATCTGTGGAATTACTATTTTTGATAGCGTTTTATCTGTTAATCTATATCTTTTAGATTACAATAATCAAACTATTTACTCTGCAAGACTCTCTAACGTTCAGAGGTTTTAAGATTTACTTTCTTATACGCTTGACGAGCTTAATATTTTGGAAAGGCATTCTCACCTGCAGTTTCTCAAATTTCTTGGGACGTAATGTTCAATTAAAGCTAGTAATCTATATGCATTATATACAACAAAGCGTCACAGAGTTGGAGTAAAACTTCCTAGATTTTCGGAGGCTTAAAGAGCTATTTTCTTATATAGTTTTAGACTTCCTAACATTGCTGAGGTTTGTAAAGTTGCTTTTTTTCACATTTATGTGTACTTTATGGTTAATTTCTCTATTAATCTTTATGTATTATATTTAACAAACAAGAACTCTATTAGATACACCAACAACGTTAGTCAGTGTTGGAGTAAATTTCCCAAAAATTTCGGAATTTCGCCTCCATTATTAGAGGGACTTACCTTTTTAAAGGAAGTAATGACCTCAAAGATTTATGCAACTGTAGGGTTTTATCAACCAATCTTTTAAATTTTTATCTAATGGTTTATTCTACATTTTTAGCCAAATTTGGGAATATATGTTTATATGGGCTGCTGAATTTATTTAATTGAGGAACTAACCACTGATTGATTTAAATTTGAAACAATGTAATAATGTAGAATCAATTTCAAGATTATTTTGTTAATTTAGGTTACAATTTTTATATTTCAGTAACCCCAAAGTTCTTTGAAACTTTTCAAATGCAATTTCGGTACTTTTTGGTAAATGAATTGTTAAAAATAATGTTTATAAATAACAAAGGTATTACTTTTATTTCCAAAAACTGATTTCATGTCCAAGGTTTTAGCAACAAGTTTTGAAGGATTCAATTGATTTATTGGCTAGAAAGTTTTCAAAACATTCAAACTATGTGCTTATATTGACCAGGATTTAAGTTTACTTTAAATAATCCTCTAAATAGTTTTAAAAATCGTACAACCAAGTTAAAGCCTAGAAGCCAGACCGCTTCCAATGAACCTTGTTGGCTGTTTCGGGTTAACGCGAAGCCGTTTTCAATGTCAAACCTCGCACTGAACTTGAAAATCGGCCGCGGGCGTGCAGGCTAATGAATCGGATGTGGGAGCCAAAGTTGAAGGTGGCCGCAAAGTTTCAATAAATCGATTCGCCCGTTTCCATGGCACCCATGGCAGGTCCTTTGCGGGGCCAAACATGTCAAAAGTATCGTAAACAAAACAGAGAACAGCAAATCGTGCGCCAGTCGAGGAATAAAATGGGAATGTTGCACAATTTGGCCGACCTGATAAAGATCAAAAAGGACAAGATGACGATCCTGGTGCTGGGCCTCAACAACAGCGGCAAGTCCTCCATAATCAATCACTTTAAAAAGTCCAGCGAACAGACGAGCATTGTGGTGCCCACCGTGGGCTTCATGGTGGAGCAGTTTTACAGTGAGTTTTCAGCTACAAAAAACCTTAATATAAAACTATATACCATCCCCAAGGCATGGCCGGGGTGAGCATAAAGGCCATAGACATGTCGGGGGCCACCCGGTATCGGAATCTTTGGGAGCATCAGTTCAAGAACTGTCATGGGATTATCTACGTCATCGATTCCAGCGATCGCATGCGGTTTGGTATGGTTTCCTAAACGATTGGTATGGTTTCCCGGTTGATTAGTGTTTCCCTGCTGAATAGTCGTGGTCAAGGATGAGCTGGACCTGGTGCTGAAGCATCCCGATCTGTGCAACCGCATTGTGCCAATCCTGTTCTACGGCAACAAATCCGACATGGAGGACTCCCTGTCCAGCGTGAAAATAGCCGCAGGTGCTTATCTAATCAGTGAAGAGTTGGTGGAGACTCTTTAAGATTAATTCATTGCCATTTGGTAGCCCTGCGCCTGGAGAACATCAAGGAGAAGCCCTGGCACATCTGCTCCAGCAACGCCATCTCCGGCGAGGGACTCGGCGAGGGCGTCCAGTGGCTCATCCAGCAAATGCGCTTCGCGATGCTCAGCAACAAGGACGCCTCGAGAGCCAAAGCCAAGCAGCAGCAGCACTCCAAATAGTCGGAATAAAGTCGATAGCTCTTTTTGTAGGAAATCAACAGAAATGTATTTTATTTTCGTATCGTATCTTCTTGGGTATCATTACAAATTAACACAGGCGAATGGTAAGCTTCACTCCGACTCTTCGCGGTTGTTCAATCGTACTTGTAATGTGTAAATTCAAATAATTCAAAACATAATTTAGCAGTCTAGGAAATTGGCCGCCATCAAGAGCTCTAATGCGATCTCTGGAGCGATCGGGAATTCGGGAATTTCGGTAGAACTATTGGTGTAGCGCACTTTGTAGGTGAAATACATGCAGACCTTTTGTAGGACATGAGACCTGAAATGGGAAGCGGGAGGAAGTGTTAGGAACTCTGTTTATTTTATAGTCATTTATTCCAATACATGGATTATTTTATACTTTCAGTGATATTCTCTCGCAAGGCTTTATTGATATAGGTATTACACGGGTATTATGCATTCATTTTGATCCTTGACCTTCATACTGGGAGAAAACGCTTCAATTTATATTTCCTGAACAAGTTTTAGAAACCTTCGAAAACCTTAGAAAACTTAGAACTAGTAAACAATGCATCTATTGAAATTTTCCAGTTATCATAAAAAGTTATCGAAATTATCGTCACCCAAGACGAATTAATCGATTCCTTTGAGGCTGAACCTCTGCTAGTATAATTTTTCAATGAATTCTTACAATTTCTGGAGAAATTTCGAAGAAGAACCGGCTTTACATGCGATTCTCTCGTTACATTTTATTAATGCATTTATTTTGAATATTTTTTCATCAATGACCTTGATGCTGGGAGCAATTTATATTTCCCGAACAAGGTCTAGAAATGTTTAGTAAAGCTGTTTAATGCTCCATTATTTCCCAATCAATTGATACTCTCCTACAAATAGTTATCGAAATTTTCGTAATGTCCAATTATTCTATTAATTTGAGGCTTGAATGCTCTGTCAATAATTTCGCAATAATTTCGTACAAATTGCAAGCCAGAAGCGGCTTTCAGTGCGATTCTCTCGATACAACAACGAGGACTCGTATTACCTGTGAATTACGTGGGTATTACGCATTCATTTGGTTCCCCGAACCAGTTCTATAAATATTCATTAGATATTTGTATAGCTGTTTAATGCTCTAATATTTCCCAAGGAATCTATTGATACCCTCTTATAAAAAGTTATCGAAATTATCGCAATAATCGATACATTTGAGGTTTGAACGCTCTGCCAATAATTTCACAATGAATGCTTTCAGAGAGAAACTGCAAGCCAGAACCGGCTTTCAGTGCGATTTTCTCGGAATATTTCATTGATACAACAACAAGAACTCGTATTACCTGTGAATTACGTGGGTGTAATACCCATTCAATTGGAGAATATTCATATTTGACATTGATATTGGGAGAATACGCTTTAATTTATATTTCCCGAAAAAGTTCTATAAATTTTTAATCGATATCGATATTTCCCAATGAATCTATTGATACTCTCCTACAAAAGGTTATCGAAAATATCGCAATAATCGATACATTTGAGGTTTGAACGCTCTGCCAATAATTTCACAATGAATGCTTTCAGAGAGAAACTGCAAGCCAGAACCGGCTTTCAGTGCGCTTCTCTCGCAAGATTTTATTGATACAGGTACGAGTATTACGTATTCGTGGGGATCTGCAATCGCAGCCTTGCCAGTGGAATATATTCCAGAATTTACCCTAAAACTTCCAGGATACCCCGCAACCCCTTACCGGCTTCCCTAGCCCGCTTAGATACGCAAATTTAAAGCATTTGTAAAGATCTGAGGCTGGCCGGGTAGGCAGTAGCAGTGCAAGCGCAAAGTGCGAATATGCGAGCCGGTCAATAGGTCACCTGAATGACTATTCCAGCGAAATGGTGGCGACCACTTTGCAGGGGCTGCTGCTCGGAAAGCATTAATCGGATCACCGTGAAACTTGGACGGCATACTCACGGAATCTCACGGAAGTGAACCTCGTTGGCCTCGTTCTCGGCAAACTGACCGGGACCGGACAACATCGCCCGAATGGTGCCGGAGGTGAGGGCGTGCTCCCGCTTCACGACGAACTCGTGGCCGTCCGAGGAGATGAGCTTCACGTACATGGCGTCGGGCCCCTCGCAGCCGCCGTACATCTTGTCGCCGCGCTGCTCGTCCATGGCTATCATCTGCGGCGGTTTGGGAGGGCTTGTGTGTGGCCGAAAAGCAAGTTTTATTTATTTTGTGGCTTACTTGTCAAAAAGTCAGTGACACTCACGCAGGCACGACGAGCGAGTGGTGGTAGTGCGGCGATAACGCCAGCGATAACTATCGCTGTGAGCAGTGATGCGGCGCCTACAGTAGCATACTTTTGGGGGCAACATAAAATATATTCATCTTGAGCGTATTTTTAGTTATTAATTTATTCATTATTTTAATGAATATT
>JAJJHQ010011843.1:527775-549163 GCA_021223825.1 Drosophila ironensis
ATTTCATTGTTATTAACATGACTCAATTTCATTTAATTCATAAAATTTTGTGTTAATGAAACAAGTATTTGAATGTTCATGAATCCACGCCTACAAAGTAATTGCAGAAAACCCGACTGCCATTTAATTCGCACAGTTTTCCGTAACATCTGTTTCTTTTGGAAGGGATATCTCTGCTTTTACCCTAAATAATACGATTCCAGATACATGCCCTATTAAATCGTTAATGAATAAATCGTTGCTTATATTTAGAAACCCCATTGATGGGCCTGCAAACATAGAATACCCGCGTATCCATGGCAATGCAGTCTTAAATTTAGCACGTTTATTCGAACATAACAAAGCCCATTACTCAAACGGGTTTGATGACTCAAACATCATTGGCCAAATTTTGGAGGTTATGAATTATGGCATCATGCAAGATGTTTCACTTAAGCGAAAAAATTAAGCCAAATAGAGAGCGTGCTCGGGTGCACTTGAGACGGGACGGCAAAAGTAACCAGAACCATTCGGAAATCCAGTAATTCCGGACTGCCCACGTCCATGTCCACGTCAGTGTTATCGTATCCCCCTCAAGGGCGTTTAATTATTTATTATTATGATTTGGCAGAGACACAGGTTGGGGCAGGTTCGGGCAGGTTCGGGCACACCGGCCCCAATAAATAAAGAAATCCCAAAATAAACATCATGCATGAATGAAAGTCTACATCAATCAGGCATAGCCCCAATCCAAACAATAGATTTGCAGAGTCCGCAGCAGCAGCAGCAGAAAAACCAGAGAAAGTACAATAACCCAACGATGTCCATAAATAAAACCCAAGAAAGTATGTACATGCCAAGAAATATGTACATACATATAGCCAAGACTTTTGCGTAGATAATCCCACCCAGAAATAGGGAAGTAAATGCTTATATTGGTGTATCCAATTGAATTCAAGACCATAACTACTTACTGCCTTGTAAGGCCATGCTAGATGACCCCACCCGCCCAGAATTTGAGGCTTACAAACCTACATGTTTATACAAGCGTGTAACACCTTCTTTTTTTGATCCATTTGGACTCTTTTCTAGATAATCTCACCCGGAAATAGGGAAGTAAATGAGAAATAAATTGAGTTCGACTCAACAAACCTATAACCACTGCCTTTTAGGGCTCTTTCCTAGATTATTCCTCCCAGAAATAGGGAACATCACGCTGTTTTAGACCTATAAACTCATGTGTTATCCCCAGACAATCCCTTCCATTTATAGAGAAACGCATACTGTTTAGACTTGTGAACAAAATTGGATCCGACTTTATTGATTACGTTGTTAAATGAACAAACCTATTAGAACTGCGCTTTTGTTCTCGCCATCTCATTTTCATTTCGCAAAACATCGATCGAGAATCGGAATTCGAATTAGCATTTTTGTTGTTCTTGATGCGGGATCGGGTTTTGGGTTCAGTTTCGTTTGCGGATTCGATTTTTTGGGTTTATTTTTTGTTGTTTGTTGAGGGAATTGTTTTGTGGTTTGTGGTATGTTGGGGGCTTTTGTGGAAAATTTAGTTCTCGTCGACCTCGGCCTCCTGCTCCTCCTCGAACTCGGCATCCTCGTCGGCGGTGGCCTCCTGGTACTGCTGGTACTCCGAGACCAGATCGTTCATGTTGCTCTCGGCCTCGGTGAACTCCATCTCGTCCATGCCCTCGCCGGTGTACCAATGCAAGAAGGCCTTGCGCCTGAACATAGCGGTGAACTGCTCGGAGATGCGCTTGAACAGCTCCTGGATGGCGGTGGAGTTGCCAATGAAGGTGGCCGACATCTTGAGGCCACGGGGCGGGATGTCGCACACGGCGGTCTTCACGTTGTTCGGGATCCACTCGACGAAGTACGAGCTGTTCTTGTTCTGGATGTTCAGCATCTGCTCGTCGACCTCCTTCATGGACATGCGGCCACGGAAGATGGCGGCAACGGTCAGGTAGCGACCGTGACGGGGATCGCAGGCGGCCATCATGTTCTTGGCATCGAACATCTGCTGGGTGAGCTCGGGCACGGTGAGGGCACGGTACTGCTGGGAGCCGCGCGAGGTGAGGGGCGCAAAGCCGGGCATGAAGAAGTGCAGACGGGGGAAGGGCACCATGTTGACGGCGAGCTTGCGGAGATCAGCGTTCAGTTGGCCGGGGAAACGGAGGCAGGTGGTGACGCCGGACATGGTGAGGGAGACCAGATGGTTGAGGTCACCGTATGTGGGTGTCGTCAGCTTGAGGGTGCGGAAGCAGATGTCGTAGAGAGCCTCGTTGTCGATGCAGTATGTCTCGTCGGTGTTCTCCACCAGCTGATGGACCGACAATGTGGCATTGTAGGGCTCCACCACGGTGTCCGACACCTTGGGCGACGGCACCACCGAGTATGTGTTCATGATCCTGTCGGGGTACTCCTCCCGAATCTTGGAAATCAGCAGGGTACCCATGCCGGAGCCGGTGCCGCCGCCAAGCGAGTGTGTAAGCTGGAAGCCCTGCAGGCAGTCGCAGGACTCGGCCTCCTTGCGCACCACATCCAGCACGGAGTCGACCAGCTCGGCTCCCTCTGTGTAGTGGCCCTTGGCCCAGTTGTTACCAGCTCCCGACTGGCCGAACACGAAGTTGTCGGGCCTGAAGATCTGGCCGAAGGGGCCCGACCTCACCGAGTCCATGGTGCCGGGCTCCAGATCGACGAGAACGGCGCGGGGCACGTACTTGCCGCCGGAGGCCTCGTTGTAGTAAACATTGATGCGCTCCAGCTGCAGGTCGCTGTCGCCGTGGTAGGCGCCAGTGGCATCGATGCCGTGCTCATCGGAGATGATCTCCCAGAACTGCAAAGAGGGTGCAAAAGAGGTGGGAAGAGGTGGTTTAAATATTTTGTATAGGTACTTGTACGCATGGCGCGGCTTTGAGAGCGATGAGTCAGCGGGGAAAATCAATGAGCAGTGACCCCAAAAAGGGTGAAATTTTCAGCCCAGTGAGTAATTTGCCTTCTGGCCAACTTGCTTTCGGGCTAAGCAGGAAAAGTATGCAAGCTCGGAGTTTGGATTCATTAATTTGCAAGCTAAAGCATGGTTCTTCTCTAACTTTCAAAGCTAATTATAGAAGCTTAAAGGGCTTTTAATTTTCGGGATGGAGTTATTTGTGCTCTGGCTAGCTTAAATAGCAACCTTTGGGGGCGTATAACCAAGTAAAAGTTTGGCTTTCAGTCAGTTTTCCAAACAGATGGCCTACTAAAGATTATAAGGCTAGTATTACTAAGCTACCAAACTTTATTGGCAGATAATCTATGGCAAATGTGGTTTCTAATCTGTTTTATAAACAGATTGCCCCTGGTTCTTTTGTATTTCCACTTAAAAGACTATATGTGAATGGTGCTATTTGCAGATAATCTATGAAAACTCAGGGGTTTCATGAGTTTTAAGTACAAATTGCTTGCTCTTGAACATTCCTGGTTATAAGAACTATTTGCATTAAGGTTTACTTAAGCGGGTTACCTTTTTTAGCAGATAATCTATGAAAACTCTGGTGTTTTAAGATCTTTCGGGGTTATAAGACCATATTTGCTTAATGCTTTACTAAGCTAAACAGCTTTATTTAAAGATAATCTATGAGAACTCTGGATTTTAAGCTCCTTCTGGTGTGTAAGACCATATTTTCAATGTGGTTTAGTAAGCTTACCAACTTTGTAGGTAAATAATCTATGAAAACTGTGGATGTAAATCAGTTTTANATGAAAACTCTGGTGTTTTAAGATCTTTCTGGGTTATAAGACGATATTTGCTTAATGCTTTACTAAGCTAAACAGCTTTATTTAAAGATAATCTATGAGAACTCTGGATTTAAAGCTCTTTCTGGTTCGTAAGGCCATATTTTCAGTATGGTTTACTAAGCTAACCACTTGTATTTGAAGATAATCCAAGAAATGTCTGGATTTCAATTGGTTTTAACAGCAGATTGCCTGCTTCTTGCGGTTTCCCAAGCTTACCAACAGCGAAAGTCTTGGAAGAACAGACCGCTCTTGGCTTTCAATTGATTTGACATCTGTTTATGGTGCCGTGCCGTGCCTGCTCACCGATCGCAACCACCACCGTCAGACTCGACTCAATTATGTGCCTTGTATGTGGTATGTGGTATATGGTATATGGCATATGCTCCTCTGTGTTGGCGTGTATGGCCCGAGAGCCGCGCACCGTGAGCTGTGATTAACATGACTGCCTTTTTAGGCAGGCCAGACGGGCAGACAGCAGACGAACAGACGAACAGACAACCGGGGGCGATAACGTCATCTGGCGTGGGTCGTCCGCTGGCTGGAGGAGATCGCGGCGGCCGTCTCATTGCCAAGAGATCTCTCTGGAAGCGGAGCGAGCGTGGGCAGGGCCGTCAAAGCCGCCCCCCACGCACTCGCGCACTTGGAAAGCCTTCCTCCCGAATGCAGGAGGGGAAAACCGGGGGGAAACCGGGGGAAACCGTGTAGAAGGTGGCTTTGGGGGGGTGTGGGCGTGGCCTGAGCGAGCGAACGAGCGCCAGATGGTCGGCCGGTTGAGCTGTGCTTTGCGCTTTTTGAGGGCATTACGTCACCTTGTTTATGTGGCGTAAACAAATAAAGTAACCCAAAGCGAGGCAAAGCGAAGGAAGTGCGTGGCCGGGCACAACAATTGCCATGTTGCAGCTGCTCCCTCGGCTTCCTCTTTCTCTTCCCGGGATTGCGATTGGGCGTTTTAGTTTGTTTCGTTTGTTTCGGGGGTTGTTTTCCTAGCGGGAATCGATTTTCCGGCAGGACTCGCATACACAACCGGCAATGAGTCAGCGCATTTGCCCCGTGCGCATGTGCAGCTCCGCCCTTATATACACACACATCGCATATATACATAGCATTCCGCTATATAAGGACAAAAATAAGTCGCAACTTGCACTCCAAAGGCAAAGAGAGTATTTTGGGGTACATGGCGTCATGCAGCAGAGTGGGAAGGAATGTTTTTGGGGGCCAGAGATAAGATAGGCAAGCAAATAGGCAAATGGAGTGGAAGTAGTGCAAAAATGGCAGGGAATGCAGGCAAATCAATAGAACGGAGTATATAATATACAAAAATTATGTATGTATGTATGTATACTCTTATACGCCCGCTCACGCTCACGCTCACACTCCAGCTGCCGCTCTAGTACGCTCTCTCTGTGCGACCGGTTCAGCCATTTTAGGTTAACATGACGTCATGTTTTCTCTTTAGAAGACGCATAGCGGCAAAAACCGGTCAATGCCTATGTGCTGCATTATATACATACACACACACGTACAGTGCAGTGAGCGTGTGTATATGAAAGTTTATGACTTGTAGAAAACCTTTCGAGCACCCTTCACCATCTGCTGGCCAAGCGGCTGGCTAAGCGGCTTTCACGCAGCCGGAAAAGCATGAAAATGACTCACCGGCACACCCAGAAACTATAATTACTTTTATGTACCGACCGACCGACTAGGAGGAGAGTCAACGGCCCCAAAAGACGAGCTTTGGCTTTGGCTATGGGCGTGTTTTTTTCTCTTTGCCGCACACCGAGGAGCAGCGGGGCAGAGGGGCAAAGAGCGACGGAATGGGACGATGCGGAGAAGAGAAAACGCCGGCAGCCTCAATAATTTTTGCCACATGGGCAGCTCTCTGCAGAAATGACGCCATTTTGGCCAACTGTACCCGACCGCTCATCTTGCGAATTTTTTTCTTTTTTTTTTTTTTTGTTGCAAATTTTTGCAATTTTCTCGCCGATGGGGGAGGGGGAAGAACAAACGGAAAACACATCACTTACCTTGGCTCCGATCTGGTTGCCGCACTGACCAGCCTGGATGTGTACGATTTCCCTCATAGTGTATTGGTTTCTGGTTTTTCGCCGAACTTTTCACTTAAAATTATCTGTCTGACACTCTTAACTCGTGGCAGCCGAACACAAATTTTCGAGCAGAATGACCGGTGCGCCGCCTTTTATACGCTCGCCGCGGAGAGCCCACTCGCGCCGCCCCCTCTTCCTGCCGCCGCGGAGCGAGCGAAACCGAGCGAGAGCGGAGAGCGGCAAGAGCGGCGGGCCGGGTCATGACTCTGTCTTTCCTTTTTCAGCTTTTCCTCCGCTCCGCCGATACACTGTTTGAGATACTATCGGAATGTATTTTGCCTAATATTTGCATATTCTTTGATCCTTTTTTACTTGGAATCTGTTTTGGATTCAACCATAATAATATATCTTTTTGACTCTAGATTTTAATTGGCAGCTTTTCCTTCACTGGGATGCACACTTTCAGATACTATCGGAAAGTAGGGAGATATATCTTGTGATCCTTGTTGTTTGGAATATCTCAAATAGGGATACTACTAAAACAATTACATTGAAGATACTACCAAAATAATTTAATTTATCCGTTTACAGCTTTTTCTCCTGTAGATAGTTTCAGATGGTAATGGTTAGATAGTTAGAAATAAATATGTTAGGGGTTTTTCTAAGAAATCGAATGGATATTTAACATAATTAACATTCAATTTCCTTTATTTTTATTGGTTTTCATTTGATCTATTAATGAAATTTTAATAACCTAGGTGAATTTGATTTACAATCAGTTTTTGACAGTTTACAAGCAAACATTTTTAATAGCTCTACCGGTCGTAGCTCTGCTTTCCCATTTTCTAAATTTTATAAACTTTTGGCCCTTTTGTTCTCGAAATCTTTAGTTTGGCCTATAAAAAATGATATGATGTTGCATTTGTTTGCTTGAGGTATGTTTTATTGGCATTTTTTTACTATATAACATGGAAATATCTATATTTTCCATTGACAATAACTATAATCTACTCTTTTGTCATATAAACAAGTTTTTGCATGGGTAACAATAATAGTAATACAGTGATAGGGAGTATCTTTTTGATGGCTTAGCTTGTAAGTTGTTTTGAATTTACATCTGGCCCAGTTTGGGTTAATATGTATAAACAAATAAATAGGTTATATGTAAAAACCCATATATAACAAAAGAAATATGCATTAATATTAAGAAAACATTGTAATATTCCCCTAAGAATATAGAGACAAATATTTCATAAAGTTTTATTTGAAATTACATTAAATTTGCTTTAAATTGCTAAATTGTAGTTGTATATTTTTTAACAAGAGAGAATAAAGAGAGCAGAGAGCACCCTATTTGGGGAGAGAGAGATAATTTTGCCGTGCGATGACCATGCAACAGATGCCCAAAAATACCAAACGTCTCCAGTAAACGTACTGAAATATACCGAAATGTTATTCAACAGGCCGCAAACGGTTTTCACATTTAGCCGGAATCTGAATTTCCTTAACAAGCTGTCTTTGATCATAAATAAATCCAAGAGGAGCACTTTACATATTATATTTGGGCTTAACACCTATAAAAATGTATTTTATCTTATTATTTTCAATTAATTTTAATTCTATTTGTGATTCTGTTATCTTTGTATATTTGGAACATAGTGAGTTGTATTTAAACGTAATGATTTAGCCCACATTTAAGTACAAATTCATAGCAATCTGTAACTAAATTTAAGATTGAAAAGTTATGTTTTATGAAAGATAGTTTCAGATCTGTCAGCTCGTGTGTCGACCGGTGTTCCAATTGGAAAGTATTTGTAAGGCAAATCAGAACCGTTTGCATATTCGAATTTTTTCCTCTCAGATTGCAGATGGCCAAACATCAGGGGTTTCAAATAAAAAGTCTCCTATATTGGGCCTCAAATTTCTTTTGCTTAGTTTGAGTTTGCGGGCAAAAGCCCTTTTGTTTACCATCAAAGTGTGAACACTCGCTTGCGCAAAAGTGCGATAGTCTAAGCGATAGTATCGTGACGGTGCGGCCAGCACTAGTTATTGCCGTAATTTTTGTTGGGAGACCGAGACGTATGTGGCTGCCAAAGTGGATGTGGAAATAGGGAAATAGTAACAACCGTTTGCTAAGTGTGTGCTACGGAAACGGACGCTCGGCTGCGGAAAATTGCTGGCCCGCCAACGGGCGACGGAAAAGCGTAGTGCGCCCATCGAAAATACACCAATATCAAATATCAAGTTACCTCAAACCCATCGCGGGGATACACATAGCTTAGCTTTTCTTTCTGCCCACACAGAGAGTGGGGATTGTAAGAGAGAGCGACAGGGAGAGAGAGAGAGAGTGTGTGAAAGGGGGGAGAGAGTGTGCGGATACATAGATATATTGGAGTGTGGCGAATATTTTTTTGTGTTGCCAACAATTCAAACTCTTTTTTTCGCCCAGTGTGCAGCGGGGGGTCGGGCGTGAGATAATCGCAGTATCTGTTGGTAAGCGAAAGAAAATCGGTGACGGTGGAGAAGCATCGCGATAAGAGTTGGGGCGAAGAGAAAAGAAAAGAAAACGAAGGAAAAATCCGAGAGCCAAGAGGTAGCAGCAGCGAGTGAGCGGGCGAGCGGGAGAGAGAGAGCGAGAGAGAGCAATGTGTATTGTGCGTTTTCATCGTTCGGTAAAAGTCGTTCGTCGGTAAAAGCCTTTCGTTGCGTTTGCGTTGCGTTTGCCGAGGAAAATCGTTGGAAAAGTGAAGCCCACAATGCCCGGCTCCCAAACGGAGATCGCCTCTCTCTGAGCCAGCCGGAGAAGGCGGCCGAATATCGGACTTTATTGGTAAGTAATGCTAAATATTTAGCCATTAAGCTGAAGAGAGCTGGCGAGTCAGCAAATCAATACTTTAAGGGGCTGCCATTTCGTTCCATTCCATTCCGTTCCCTGTCGTATCGTTCGCTCTCTGTTTCGTTAGTTTTCCTTCGCTGGCCCATTCGCTGGTCTCTCCGCCCGCGAGAGACTGACTAGAGAGAGAGAGAGAGAGAGAGGAGGAGTAGAGGGCCCCCCCCTCGCTCTCCCGCCCAAGAAACAAAATAAAATAAAAGCCAAGTCTTCTGTGTGCGTGCTTTTTGTAATAACGAGTACAATTTTCTGCACATACAAAAAAGAAAGACCGAATAAAGAAATTCACATAAATTTATGGTACAATTGTCTCTCCTCTCCTCACCTCTCTCTCTCTATATTTCATCTTTCTCTCCGCGAGTGCTGTGTGTCAATTTTTCATAAAAAAAAAAAATAAAACAGTTGTTTTCCACCGAAAGGGAATTTTTCATCTTTTTCCCCTTCGTTCTTTGTTGTTGTTGTTGCTGCGTGCTTTGTAGTTTGTATTTTTAGCCCACAAGCTCCTTTCCGAAATTATTTATAACCCCCCGCCCCGAATTGTACGAAACAAATACAAAAACGAAAAGCCAACAAAAAAAAAAAACGAATAATAATGTTTCCACGCAACAATTTACGCGATCTCAACTTTTTTTTTTGCCTCTTACAAAGGCAATAAATAAAAAATAAAAGTGTGTGGTAGTGGTGCATTACATATTTTGGCCCGTAAGCTGCCCCAATCTCCGCCTTTGTGCTTTTTGCTTACGTATTTATGTATGAAAATGCGGCTGCTGCCGCTGCCCACACTTCCCATTTGCCCATTTGCCCATTTTCTCGTTTTCCCATTTGAATTTTGGGTGACCACCACAACCACCCCGCCGCCTTCCGGCAGCCATCAGAAATGGGACATTAAAAAATCATGCCTCTTTTGGGGGCTCCGGGGGCGTGGCACTCTCCTCAATTAATTTAGATCAATAAAGCGGCCGTTGTTTGCCTTAAAATTGCCACAAGCCGCTTTCCAATCGGTTAAAATATTCATAGAACACACTGTGCCGAGGGTCCATAAAGTTTTGCCTTAAAACCGATAAAGCAATCAACAGATTAAGCAGAAACAATTGTGGGTAATTCCCTTGCTATCGGCCTGAATATCCCTAGAACTATGTGCAGACGGGCTATTAGGGTTTGCCTAAAAACCGATAAAGTAATCCACTGATTAAGCAGAAACAATTGTGCGTTATTTCTTCCCAATCGGTTTAAATATCCATACAAATGTCTATCCAAATAGTCTATTAGCGTTTTCCTAAAAAACTATCAACCACTTAAGAAACAATTGTGTTACTTCTTCCCAATCGGTTAAAATATCCATAGATTTCTATGCCAAAGGAAACTCAAAAAACTGATCAAGGAATTACCAGTTTAGGTAGAAACAAGTGTGAGTTACTCTTTTAAAATCGGTAAAAATATCCCTAGAACTATGTGGCAAAGGTCTATTAAGGTTTACCTAAAAACCGAGAAAGTAATCCAATGACAAATGTAAATTACTTCTTCCCAATCGGTTTAAATATCCGTAAAAATATCTACGCCAAAAGTCTATTAGCTATTACCTAAAAAAACGATAAAGCAATCAACAGATTAAGTAGCAACAACGTTAAAGACATCCACAGATTAAGCAGAAACAACAATAGTTGTTCCTAGGGTTACTCCTTTTCAATCGGTTAAATTTCCCATAGAACTCTGCAACAAAAGTCTATAAGGTTTTTCTAAAAAGCCTATAATGTACATAATCCTTAGAATAAATAGAAACAATTGTGGGTTACTCCTTTTCAATCGGTTAAAACATCCATAGAATACTATGCCATAGGTCTATTTAGTTTTATCTAAAAAAAACTGATAAAGCTATTCACAATTTAAGTGGAAACAATACCTACAATTATGTGCCAATTAAGTGTAACCACAATTGTATGGTATCCATTAAAAATAAGCTGTAACTATGAAACAAATTAGCTTAAAAACTATATACGTTACCTAGCCCTAATCATATCCAATTTAGATAGCAATTTAGTTGTTATTTATATACAAACTACCATTACTTCCTGTGAACTTAGCCATAAGTCTTCCGTACAGAAATCAATAGCCTTAAAAATAGAGCCCGGAATAACCTTCCGCAATGTTAATCAACCAAGTTGTGGGCCAATCCCTAATCATTAATTCCCCGCACACAATCAATAAGTTCAACAATAAAACGTCCTTGCAAGTGTAATACCCAAGTACAAGGACAATGGGTGACTTTGCCAGGCGCATAGAATGGATAATCCGCGAGCTGTTGGGCAGCATGCGCCACGGCGACGCCTCGTTGTGGGTGCCCCATCTCCAGGCCGCCACCAAGGCGATCGAGTACCGACGAGTCTCGTACAACAAACGCCGGAGCAGGCACACCTTCTGCCTCCTGATCAGCATGCTGGCCCGCACCCATCGCCTGCAGGTGCAGGGCGGGACGTGCACTGTCCGTGGGCTATACTACAGCGATCCGCAGCTGATGCTTTCGCAATCCCGCGTGGCTGCTGCTCGCTTGGATGTGTGCCGGATGCTGAATACCTCGCCCCTGCAGCTGGGCGTGCTGGCTGCCTCCAAGGGTCTCATTGCCGGTGAGTTTTGCCATCTCCATCATGAATCTCCTTTGGTTACTAACTGCTGATTGTTTATTCTTTTAGGGGACATCAAACTGCTGATGACCAACGGCGATGTTATGGACTGCAATGCTTATGGTGGCGCTATGACCCTGCCCACCAACCCCGAGAATGTGGAGCGCATCGAAACGCAGGCGGATCTACTGTTGGTTGTGGAAAAGGAATCGGTTTTCGAGAGCCTGCTGTCACGGAACACAGTTGCCGCGTTAGGACGGTCTGTTGTTCTAATAACAGGCAAAGGATATCCGGACTGCTGCACGCGGAGGATTGTGCAACGCCTGAGCAGGGAAAACCACTTGCCGGCCTACATACTGGTCGACGCCGATCCGTTTGGCATCGAGATAATGCTCGTCTATCGCCATGGCTCGCAGCAGATGAGCTTCTCAAGCGGCGGCCTGGCCACGCCTTCGCTGCGTTGGATGGGCCTGCACCCCTCCGAGATTGCCGCCCTCGGCCGCGGAGCCGTTGCCCTGGGCACCGGCGACAACAAAAAAATCAATGACCTCCTCGCTCGCAGCGACTTGGAGCCGGGAGTGCGCCAGGAACTGCGCATGCTGCAGCAGTTTCAGCTGAAGGCCGAAATCGAGAGTGTCATCGACTTCCTGTCTGACGATTATATACCCAACAAAATCAAGCGGAATTTATTTTTGTAGCGACGGCGATAACTAGATTTTAAGTGCTCAAGAAACGTAAACGATTGCCATCGACATTCAGCTGCTTTGATTATTTATTCTTGATATGATTAACCCCACTCTTTGGTTAGTTATTCAAGAATTAGTGTTTAAATTGGTATAAATTGTAAATTATTAAGAGACAAGCGTTAATTGTGAGTACTAAGCACATTTAAGATACTACCATATACTCACAAATAGGCTTAGGAAATCGTACTCTTAACTATTAATATAGTTGTCAGGATTCTAGAATGTGTGTCTGTCTGTATCCCTGTTAAGTTGGTTTCTTGGTGGGCTGTTTATACTACTCCATGTTAATGTGTGTTTGTTTTTCTGCTTTACTGATTGGAAAATGTTTCTTTTTGCAGATGCGAAGCAGTTCCACAGATGGTAGCAACCCACACACAGGGCATTTGATTAATCTTAAGTGGCGAAACTTGAAAGACTCCCTCTTGGAAAATACTCGAATCTCACAATTGTTGTGAACAACAAACTCTAAACAGCACTGAGCAACCGCGCGCACAGAAGAATCTCTCTGGAAAGCGTTGAAGCTATCTCTGGACTTGGATATAGTTAGAAATATGTCGACAGCAATGCGAACCACACTGCAGCCAGTTCCTGAAGCCCTGCCAGCGGAGAGCGTGTCCAATGGCACGTCGAGTGGCGTGGCGGCCCCCGCGGCGCCAGCGTCGAGTGCCACAGCAGCGGCGCAACCTTTGGCCACCGCCTCCAGCACAACAACCGCCACCTACGCCACCAACTCCATTAGCACATCCTCGCATTCTGTAAAGGATCAACAGCAGCAGCTGCAGCAGCAACAACAGCAGCAGCAGCATGATTCCGCAAATGCCAACATTGTGTCACTGCCACCAACGACAACAACGTCAGTTGCCAATCCCATCGTCACGTCCTCGAATTCCGCCACCAACAATAGTGTTTCGGCGGCCACGCCCACACCAACGCCAACATCGGGGGCGTCAACGGGAGCGAGTTCGGGCACCGGTTCCGCCTCCGGGACAGCCACGGGCACGGTTCCGGGTACGGGCTCGGTATCGGTGACTCCGGCACCTGTTTCGGTGGCATCGGCCAACACAAACACCAACCACTCGCACCAGCACAGCCACCAGCACCACCATCATGTGGCCAACAACATGACCACGGACGGCGCCAGGCTATCGAGCAACAACTCGTCGGCGGTGCCGGGATCCGGCATCAATCATCACCACCACCATGCACCCGGCAGCGGTGTGGCGCCCTCCGTCAACAAGAACGTGCTTAGCACCCACTCGGCTCATCCCTCCGCCATCAAGCAGCGAACCTCGTCCGCCAAGGTGAGTGTGCCCTCCTCCATTCAACGCTTCTGGGAGTCTCTGTTTGCCCGTAACCTGTCCCTGTCCCTGTCCCCGTTCTCCGTCTCTGTTGGGGCTTCCCTTGGGAAGCAAAACCATCTGGTCGTCATCCTCTATATTCAGTATAGCTCTGAGTTCTACTATATGACTGGGCTGGTTCATTATTGCCTGAAGTGTCTGTTTGGGTGAGCCTCTGTAATGTCTTTGGTGAATCATTCCTAACGTTAGCGGAAAGTGATTAACTTGATTGCGGTTTAAAATAGTAAATTAACTGAGTGGGATAATTCACCAATTTCACACTCATTTCGGGAAATAGCAAATGTTTAAAGCGTTACAGAGGTCCACCCCACTGTTCCATGTCCCCGTAATCTAAAGTGTCTCAGTATCTCGTTGGAAAGGGAGGCTTACATATAAACAATTATATATGGCATCATCTATATTACATACGAGTTAAATTCATTTGCGTATTTGTGAAATTGTGTTTGTTTCATGTCGAATGGAATATTAAATTCCTTACATCAACAATTGTATCAGCAAAACGAAAATGTATTGATTGAGGTCAGAGCTGTACATTCTATTTCGGATTTCTTAATGGAAATATTAGATGATTTCTAAAATAATCTTGGAGAATGCACATAATAGTAATGGCAAGTGACTTGGCAAATAAATTATGCCAAACGTACAGTAAATATGGGTGGTGTTTCACTGATTTATGATTCCTTAACCTGCTAATGGAAGGAAGCCGAAAACGCCAGACTGGCGTCTGTGCACTTGCTAATTAGTAATCAAAACATGGACCAAAATGTCCAATTTGTTATACCTGCTTCTTGGGGCAAACAAGGGTATATTGGATACGAAATAGGCTTTACGGAACCCAAAGAAGTCTGCTTTGCAAGACACTACATATTTAAACTCGGGCTATATAGGAGTTTTTCAAGAATCGCATGTGCAGCCATCATGGCAATGATATATGATACACCCCCATTATCTATTTAACGCTAGAATCTCTGGAGTAACTACGGAACCTATTGAAAACCGAGTATTAATAGTCGAGACACTTGGTTTTCGCTTTGCAACCGAAAATCGAGTGAGTCAATAGACTACGGACTACGCATACTTGTTGGCCCATTCACAAATGCAGTAATAGTATTTAAACCATTCTCGATAATCCCAACCCGACGCATTAGTCAGTCAGTCAGTCGTCTGGGTGTCGCTCTTTCTTTGTTCTCTGGTTCTCTGGTTTTGCGTTGTCGCTGTCGCTGTCTAAGCCAAATCCGTGGGATTTCTCCCCAAACAAACATGTAACTGTTTTGATTTCGAGTATTTCGTTTGCTTGTGCTCGTATCTTGTATCTGAGATACACACACTTGTGCGGGGCTAATAATGTATCTGTGTATACAAGCTTAACTAGTTGCCTTTGTGGATTTGAATTTCATATGAGGGATCGTGAGTTTTTTTTTTTTATTATTTTATCAGGGGATTAAAACAAGTGGCAAAATTTTAAAATATCTTAAATCTTGGGAGGGGGGATTCCCAATCCCAGCCAATCTCAATTCTTCTCAATCTTGTAGATTTCTTAATTTTGCTGACTTATCGTTCCTTTGGCATTCTTCTTCGTCTCGAATCTCGTGTGGAATCCAAGCTAAGCTTGCAGACAGATTCCAACAAAAAACCAAGCTAATAACTCTCGATCGAGTCGTGATCCCTTTGCCAAAGCTCGCTCTCTGTGGGGGGGCAGAGAGAAGTCTCCTCCTCTCCTCTTGGCCTGGTTGGAGCAAACAAGAGTTGTGTTTCTTTGTGGCTATGAATCACCTGCTGCATTCGCCTGCAGACTGACTGCACTCACTTTTATAGGGTGTGTCGCGGTGCAGAACAGCGACGACGACAATAACAACAATGAACGACCTTCTCAGGCGGCGCAGAACTTTGCCGATATAATATCGCACTCGCAGTCGCAGTCGCAGAAAATGCCAAGCTCGCTCGCTCGCTCGCTCGCTAGCTAGCTAGCTATGTAGCTACATTCGTTTGTTCGCCACATCCACGAATGAATACAAAAAACACCATCCACACAGTGGCAGCCCAGCAGCGAGCCATGGAAAGCTTGTTTTAGTATTAAGTTCCACTTCATTCGTGTGGTCACCGTCGCGTTCGCAGCGCGTTGTTGTCATTATCCGTCGCTCTCCACCGATATCGTGGCTGTGTATATAGCTATATCACCTACATAGCTCCATAGCTCTGTATCGTTATCGCCCAGCGATGAGTTGACTGCTCCCCGGGTTTTGTTTTTTTGTTTTTGTTGCTCCTACCTATACTTTCAATTTTTTAAAAACGCCACCACCCCATCTATTATCGCACAATCACAAGGGTACTACGACCCATCGAAACAGCGGGCGTTACGTCAAAAATCCAAATAATAACACCATAAAAATGTATGTGAAAAACTAGCTAAGCTAGCTAAGGACGGCTCCGAGAGGAGATGATGATTACGCGCAGTTCAGAGTGATCCCAAATCTAATCCCAAATCAAATCAAGTGTAGTTACAACATCCGCGATAAAGCGCAAAACACAGCGCAGCGTCTATACAAATGTGCGGTCCGAGATAATCTGATCAGCGAAGCTTAGAATGAAATCAAGGGCATGAGTACGCAGCTTAAAAATAAATCCTCCTCAATTGACTCTGTGGCTTGAGAAGTGAAAAGGGAGGGGATTGTGGCGGGGTTTGGGGGGGTCTAGGAGGTTCTGGGGGTCACGGGAATTTCATTCGCTAAATCTACGGAACACACGCACGTGTGTGGTTCGCTTATTTCAAATTGAAATTCCGTTAAAAAAAAAAGCGAGTCGAAAATTTAAAAAGCCAAGCTTAGCCAGGCAGTTTCTAGCGAAATGTATCCGTTTGGAGCGCTACCACTTCATCGCGCAGATACATTGAGAAATGAGCCAATTGCGGGTGATAAGTTAATTTAATTATAAAGTACAAAAAAAAAAGAAAAAAATACAAAAAAAAGTAGTAGTGCAAGCGAAAAGAACGAAAGCGGAATAAAAAGGAAAAACATGAACAAATTCCTACCCACACACAGGGAGTAACGCTTAAACAACGTAAACGAGGTAACTAGAAGAAGAACAGCAACAACAGCAGCAGCAGCAGCAAAGAAGAGCGAAAAGGAACAGCAGAAACAGCTTTTGCTTTTGCTTTGGCTTTGGCTTTAGCTTGTGCTTATGCTTTTGCTTTTGCTTTTGCTTTGCCCCAACAACGTGTGGGGCTTCGTCGCTGTCTCTTGTTGTTTTTGCTGCTGCTGCTGGTCATCTATCTGTATCTGCGTTTTCGCCTTCGCAGCCAACGGGCGTGCCAAGGCTTGCGATCCACACTCACTCACAAAAGCCAAGCTGGAACGCGTGTGGATCTTATCGCGACGCACACAGTGTAAAGTGCGATAACTGATAAGAGAGCGACAAGTGTCTCTTTTCTATCTAAGAAAAAACAGGGGAAGGAAAAAAAAAGAAAACAACCCACCACCCACCCACACCCCACTCCCTGTGCGTCATGTAAGCAACAAGTTTGCAAATATCCAACAAAAAAAAAACAAAAAAAAAATGGGAAAGAAAGCAAGATTATAATTCATATTGTGTATGCACAGAGAAAATCAGGCTGTGATCTCTTTGGGGAACTGGTTTTCTAGCAAAGTCTCGAGCTGTAAAGGCAAACTGTAGCATAATTAAATAATTTCTCAAGTTGAAATAACCAACCCAGACGCTCGATCAGGAAGAAATTTTAATTTTAACATACAGCAAAAAGGCAAAGCGCAATTGGAAAGTTTACGAGCAAAGTTAATCCGAATGTGAATCCAGTTTAACTAAAAGTCCCCCCAAAACGTTGATAACAGTTGTACTATTTGCTTTTGTGTGTATATGTTTGTGTGGGATCAGCTGACTGCCATTAAAGTTGCTAAAGTTTCTCTGTGTAAAAACTACTAGAATTGTGCAAAAACCAAGCGAATGCGAACGCGAATGCGACTGCGCCGGTGATCCGCCTCTTGAATGTTCCCTCATTGTGCTCTAATAGAATTAAACAAGATGGACTGACTGACTACGCTGACTTTTCAAAAAATAAAAGCGACAAAGCGCTGCCTGCCCGAATTGTGATTGTTGTGCCCCGCCGAACAAATTTGTGTATGCAACAACACACACACCCCGCTCAGGGCTCTCAATGTTTACCCACGAAAATCGCTGTGAGAATTGCCAACGTAGCAGGAATATGTGTCACAGTCTCCCCGCAACTGGGCCAATAATAATCATACGCGCAATTCCGTAAACAATCCACCATCCCCCAAGCGAATACCAAAAAAATAAAACGATCAAGGAGATCCCGAACCACCCACCAAACCAAACCAACTTGTAGGAGCCCGAAAAAATAAACAAATTTGCGTATAAACAACGATGGGACAGACTTCGAGTCACCGGCAAACGCACTCGAGCAGTGGCGGTGGCCAAAATAACAACAACAAGGATGAGCCACAACTGGCCCCACAATTTGGCAATCGCCGCACATCGACGCGCAAGTCAACAACATCTTCGAAGCATTACCCCACATTGGTGCAGCCATTGCGCAAGGACGAGCTCTCCCTGTTGCGCGACTCCCTGCTGCGCAACGGCAGCATAATGCGCAAGAATCCGGAACGGCGGCCAGTGACGATCAGTGAACTGAAGCCGGTTACCGGTGGCCAGGTGGCTGCCGGTGGTAGTACACTACCCATCACCGTGGAGGAAGCGGCCGCATCGGCGGTGGCGGGCAGTAGTAGCACCACCCAGCTGATGGCCTTCCAGTTGCCGGTGGATCGCAGTGCCAAGACTGATGACCTGGCCGCCGATTCAGCAGCAGCACCCAAGGAGCCGCGCAACGAGTTCTACATCGTGGGCGATGGCTATCACCGCACCGATCACTGCTACTATCGCAGTCCCAACGGTGACTTCCACAAGCTGCCCTCGGACTCGTTTCACAAGATGTCCGAGGGTTGTTTTGTGCGGATGGCGGACGGAGTATTCCGGCGCCTGGAGGTGCCGACCAAGGCCCAGATTTCACGGCGATCCTCCAAGGCGGAGGAAATCGGTGATGTTTCGGGCAGTGCCGCCACCAATGTGAAGAGCCAGCTGATGCGATTTTTGAAGCGCTCCAAGAGTCACACACCCGCCACGATTGCCAAGCTGCAGAAGGAGAAGGAGGAGGCTCGGGCGGAGCGCAAGCAGAGGCTATCGAATGCCATGCGCCAGAAGAACCTGGCGACCACCACGAATGCCACATCGGCGGCGGGCAACTCCTCCGCGTACGGCAACACATCAGCCGGCGGAGGCGGCGGAACGGTCAGCAGTCGAAACAACAAGATCGTGGTCACCATGATCGAGAACGGAGGTCTGCCCATTGTGGCCACCAGTAAAGCTGAAAGGCCCAAGGCCAAGGAAACCGCAGCAACCAGTGAAAAGGCGCGAACCTCGAGGGTATGTATCGTCGATATCAGATATCGGAGCACATGTGCTTCGGGCTGCCACTGCCCCTCGAAATGTTTTGGGGTTTGCAATCAAAGATTAGGCAGGATTTTATTGGGCTTATGAGAATTACTCTATTCAAGTCACTTGACCTTGGCAATTTATTTGTTTTGGCTGGCTAGTGGGTGCTCTAGGGTTATACTTTGTTGTGATTTAGCTCCCCTTAAGAGCCATAAAGCTTGTCGCTCCTATACCCTTCTATACCTCCTATATTCACCCTACCACCTTCGTGTACGAAAATTTGCGAATATTTCAATGTGTTTTCTGTCGTGTTGCCATCGCTCACCGTACCATTACCACACACCACTCATTAAATCTTATCGTAATCGCCTGTATTGTTCTTGTTGAGCATTTCGCAAAGTGTCTGTATCTGTTTCGGTTTCGGTTACGGTTTTGTGTGCCACGATTTACGACTGACGTTTCTATTGTTTTGATTATGGATTTTGTTTTATTTCAGATTTTTGTTTCCCCCCACATTGAACCCCCAATAATCAGTCTATACGGAAACTAATACAATTTCAGTTCGATCACTCTGTGGAATTAGGGCCAAAATCGGCTAAATTACCACCGGTTCCCCTTAGTTACCAAAATGGGTTGTGCTCTTTTTGCTTTTGGGTTTGCTATGCTCAAGCGCGGGGGCAAGTTCATAGCAGTTGACCTGATTACGGCTTTTCTCTGCGTTTTCGCCGAGCGTGCGACACTATGTGGTCCAGTCCACACCTCTAATGTTTTTGTTTTGGACTTGAAAGGCTTGACTGAAATGAAATCTCGTTGTCTTGTTTTAATGTAGATTAAGCTGCAAGTTATTCAATTAGCTCAATTAATACGAGCCCGTTCCAGCAGCCTCAGCGGCTGGGCTATTTGTATACCTCGTAGTTAGTTAATTGGACCCAGAGATGTGTTCTGGCATTCTGGAAATTAAGAAAATGATCCGCAATGTGTACACACACGAGGCAGGCGGATTGTGTTATTTAAAGGCTACCGGGCTGGCTTTTTATTTATTATTTACTCGTATATTATATTGCATAATTACGACGTACTAGGTTGGGTCGGGTCCTGTTGCATCACATCTCTCGGATGTGTTTTTATTTACGAATTCCATTATATCGTTTCACACATTTCACGCAAACCCTCCGACCGTTGTTCGGTTTTGGTAATATTTGCAAATAAACAAGATAAACTGAAATGATACTAAGTAGAAAAACTTGTTCGCGTTCTCCTTTTTGATGATGATACAACCGTCCAGGAATAGAATAAAAATAATGACGATTTAGGTGATGCATTTAGAAATCAATTTATTACGTGAAAAATCAGTTCAACAGGTTAAATTATTAAATAGATTTGATTGTTGATGGCATGGGAAATCCAAACATTGTGGGCAATTCGACTCACTTTATGATATTTTTATGAGTTAAATCTGAAGAAATTGCTAATAGATTAACTTTTTCAGATCATTGACCTTTTTGTGGGATTACCTACCGACTGTTGTCTGAAGCTTAGAGTGTGACTTAAATGTTTGACATTAACTTTAATTCAGAAATCGTGTATATTGCGTACATGCGCACTTCTCATCACCGCCAAAAAACAGTTAACAGTTTCTTCTTTTGGTTACTTCTTTCTTCTTAGCGTTACGCTCAGGTGACACCAGTGGAACTTTAAAAATAAAATGGACTTACCATTAACCGTTTTAGTTCCTGAAAATCATGAATAATATTTCATGTAGAACGCAAAATTCTCGAATTGATAAATATGACTGTTATGGATTTACTATATGGTTGTTGACCTTTAATAGGGGTTACCTTCCAAAATTCAGGGAATGAGTTTAGTTTAAGTCTTTGGGAGTTATCTCTGCATATTGCAAAAACTCTGTAGAATCCTGACTTCCTGAGCATGGGAATGGGAACTTTTACTATTTTTGAACTTTAATTCAGAAAGAAGCTCTTTGCGTAACCCGGGTAACTGGTATATTGCGCACATGCGCACTCGCTCTAATCTTCGCCAGCAGACAGTTAAAAGTTACTTCTCTCTCGGCGTTACGCTCAGGTGATATCAGTGGAGCTCACCAACACATCCCACACACACACGCTGGCGCAAGCGACTCATTGTCGAGAACAACACGCACACACACACAGATACTCTGTGGGAGCCCCTATACTAATACCAATCACAATACGTATAGCAATCTACAGTGGTGGCCATGAGCTTAGTACACTTTGTCTATTAAACTAATCGTAGTCAATGTTGTCCCCCTATCAATTGTTGTCGCTTGGGCAACGCTATTCGCGTTATAATTTCTATACAAAAGACTAAGTCTAGGGAGTCCTATCCTTGTAAGATCTATCGTTTATTTAAGGTGTCAAAATTGATCTTATATTCTCTTTTTAATTAGTATCTTACAAGAAAATTAAATTCAGCCCTATCGGGCTAAAATACAACAAATTTGAATGCTAAACTCGTACCT
>JAJJHQ010011843.1:549475-571535 GCA_021223825.1 Drosophila ironensis
GCAACGCTATTCGCGTTATAATTTCTATACAAAAGACTAAGTCCAGGGAGTCTCTATCCTTGTAAGATCTATCGTTTATTTAAGGTAAAATTTTAAGGTGTCAAAATTGATCTTATATTCTCTTTTTAATTAGTATCTTACAAGAAAATTAAATTCAGCCCTATCGGGCTAAAATACAACAAATTTGAATGCTAAACTCGTACCTATTTTTATTAGGTAATATGGCTGCATATATTCAAATTTTTTCCAGACTTAATGAAAAGCAACTAGAAATTTTAATACGTTTGACAAAAAGGGTCAACAAATAGATCTATTAAAGTTGTAGCAAAACGTTTTGCTATGTTCTTACCTACATATATGGTAAAAATAAAATATATGCTCTTTAAAGTTTTTTAACGCCCAGTGTGCTTCTAGATCGTGAAATGACAACAAACTGTCTTAAAAGTTCTTCAAGAACTTAGTGAGCTAGTGTCGTGCCCGCCACTGTGGCTTGGGGAGAGCTGCTGCCCACCGATCATCGGGGTGTGTGAGTTGGTGTATTAAGGCCGTCGGCTCAGTCGCAGTTTGCGTCGCCGTCGCAGTCGCAGCCGCCGATTGTGATTCCGTGACTCGCTCGCTCTCCTCTCCGGCCTGGCACTCCAGTTCCAGTTGCCGAGTTGCTGAGTGGCCAAGTGGCTGTTGGGGCTGCTGTCGAGCTGTCCGTTGTCCGTTGTCCGCTGTTCGCTGTCCGCAACAGTGCCGTGTGTGGTTTACGTCAGAGTTACAAAGCTATAATTCCAAAGCGCCCCCGCACCGCACCGCACTCTCACCATCACCCGTACCCTTACCCACAAGTGTGTGTGCCAAAAAGTTGCGAAAGCCGCGTGCCCGCGATAAGATAAGAGCGTGTTAAAGGAACCCCAGTCCAGTCTTTAATAATCGGGATTAGTGTGTGCTAAAAGTGATTCTTTTTTTGTATGACCAGATATACTCCCCTCCCGCCTCCCCCCACACATGCACACACGCACACCCATAGTCGGCTATATAACCTAACTGTTTTCAGCAGTGAAAAAGAAAAAAAGTCGGCTCAATTGTCTAAAAAGTAGTTCATTTGCTTTCGACTTGTGGCAGTGTGTGCGCGCGTGTGTGTGTGTGTGTGTCAGCTGCTTGAAATGTGTTAGTGCGCGCGCGTATGCCTGTGTGTGTGTTCATTGGAGCTTTTCACTTTGCTCACTGAAGCAGCGAACGTATTTTCAGATACTTGTAGATCTCGGCTGCATTGTAACTATTTAGAGAGTAATTAAAGCGGCAGCAGCAGCAGCCAAAGCAGCAAAAGCAACAAAGGAAAATAGCAAAATGAATCATAAAACGTAATGAGCTTAGGAGAGGGAGATAGAGGCATAGGGAGAGATAGATAGAGAGATAGAGAGCGGGGGAGCGTGACACAGAGAGAGAGCTCAGCTGAGCTTGTGCTTGTGCAACACACGCACACTCGCTCACCTGGCACAGGTGTGTGTGCAGGTCTCTCTCGCTCCCTACCACTGGGCCCGCTCTCTCTCTCTATAGTTTGGGGAGCTTGTAGGTATAGCTCTCCCTCTCTCGCTGCCGCCTATAAGTGTGTTTATTTCAGTGTCACCGGGGAGACAGATTAGCTCTTCTTGCCCGCCTGTGTCGTAAATATAACGTATACGTACGTATTCCCCCCCACACACACACTCCAAGCAGAAAGAAAAAAATAAGAAGAAAAAAGCCACACATAGATATAAATGGAAGTTGCTGCTGCCGCTGCTGCTGCTTCTTCTCTTGGCTAGCTGTGTGTATTTAATTCATTTTCGAGGTTTTAATGCGCAACAACTGCGACTTGTTGTGCGTTGTGTGCTTGCTGCGGCGACAAAAAGAGGAAACAAAAAACAAACAAAAGCTGCGGCTCCCTCGAGAATTTAGAAAGCCCAATGTAAACACACAGGTGTATTCCACTTCCGATACGTGAAAATAAAAACCCGTTTCATATAATGAGCTTTTCCCCAACCAAACTTCCAGTGCATGAGAACAATAAACACGCAAAAAACCAAAAAATATAAGCAAAAAGTTGCGATCTCCACGGCAGCAACAAGTACTCACTCACACAGAGAGACAGCAACAAAAGTTAGTGCCACGACAAAAATACAAAAAATACAACAAAAAAAAACCGAGGTAAAAGAGTGTGAAAAGAGAAGAGCTGAAGCAGAGCTAGCGAAGAGATGGAGGCCACCAGCACCACCACGACACCGGACCTGAATCGCGGCGATACCACCAGGAAGAGTGTGCGGTTGTATGCCGCCCGCAAGGGGGCGGCACCTGCACCGCCCAAGCTCAGTGTGGCCCCCAGTGCGACCTCGTCCTCCTCCTCGGAATCCTCGCCCTCCCACAACAGCAATAGCAATAGCAGCAACAGCAACACCAACACCTACAGCAACAGCAGCAGCAGCAACAACAACAGCATCAGCCTAAGAAGCAGGCACATCTTGCCGGAAACGGATATCGATCGAACCCTTCTTGCCAGCAAGGATCTCACAATCAACGATGACCTTGTGGAGTTGCGTCGCCCCCGCGAGGCGATGCCCCCCCTGCCCCGTGTGGCAGTATCCGCCCTGCCCGCCTTGCAGCCACAACCACAGCCCAAGGAGCGCCAGAGGCCGCCACCGCCGCGCAATCTCCTGTCCACCGAAGACGATGCCGGCGTTTCGTTTGCCCTTGGCTCCATCGAGAAGCACATCCACAACGTGGAGGAGAGCTTCAAGCAGCAGCAACAGCAGCAGCAGCAACAACAGTCCCAGTCCTCGATGGATGTGATGAAGATGGAGATCAAGCGGAAGCAGAGCAAGCGGTACGGCGAAACGGAGAACCTTCTGAGGCCGGGAATCAGCGACATGTCGTCGGAGAACGATTTCCAGTACTTGGGCGGCCGTCGGGGCGGCGAACTGGATGACAGCAATGAGCTGATGCTCTCGGAGTTCCAGCGCGGCAGTGATGGACGCAATTCGATTGGAGCCTATTCCAAAAACACGACCGGAACGTCGAGCTCGTCGAGTGCTGTGAAAGCCAAACTGGCACGCACCGCCTCGGATACGAAGAATAACGACACGATGCTGGCCATGCGTGCTACCCTGAGGCAGAAACAGCACTTGGCCGACGAGAAGCAGCCGGCTGTGTGGCGTCCAGCTGGTACCGCACCGACGCCGGCTGCCCGAAGCACCTCGTCCGCCTCCAACTCCACGTCCGCATCGGCTGGAAGTCGGGGTGGCAGTAGCAACAGTGTCGTGGATGGTGTTTCCACCTCCAAGGTGACGGCCCCCACTATTTCGGCGGCCAAGCGACGCGAGGAGAATCTGCGGCAGTTCGAAGCCTTGTTGGCCCAAAAGTCCCATCGGCATGCCTCGTCGTCGGGAGCATCGGGCGGCGGCACATCGGGGGCAAGTGGCACGACGGCGAGCTCCAAGCGACGAACGGAACGTCCCATTGTGGCACCCATACCGCCGTACAATTCCAACAAGTCCGAAGCAGTGACCAGTTCCACTGCCAGCTCGACCCGAGCCAGCGTAGATCACAGATCCACAGGCAGTCATGGTTCGGGATCGGGTTCGGGTTCTGGGCACGGATCAGCCGCTCCGGCTGTGGGACATCATCGCACCTCCCATGCAACCGGCGTCGTCCCCAACCGAAGCAATGTGTACAGCAACAATGTGGCACAGGTAAAACCTGGCTAAGTTATATGTATGGAGTACCTGAGGGTATCTTGCGAATTGTGTTTACCGTCATTATTAATCATAAACCAATATTTATCATCTATCTATATCGAGCCATTCACCACTCCTCTTCCGGGTATAGATAAACGTAGTCGCAGGTTATTTCCCCGGGGGTAAATCCTTTGCTGAAGGCCCCTTCTTCTGGTTACTTTGACCCAACAACTCCCATTCTTTGTGTTTGATCCCCACCAACAATACGGAATCTTACTAATTCTTGAATGCCCTATTTTTTAGGGTTCCCCCAACATGCAGATGCGGAGTAGTGCTCCCATGCGATGGCGAGCCACGGAGGAACACATCGGCAAATACAAACTCATCAAGACGATCGGCAAGGGTAACTTTGCCAAAGTGAAACTGGCGAAGCACCTGCCCACTGGAAAAGAGGTGGCCATCAAGATAATTGACAAGACTCAACTCAATCCTGGGTCACTACAGAAACTCTTCAGAGAGGTATGTCTACTATACACGGGGAGGGGATCTATGTGGACTCTGAGATGCTAATGATCTCGACGTATGTTAACAGGTTAGGATAATGAAAATGCTGGATCACCCCAACATAGTTAAATTGTTCCAAGTAATCGAAACCGAGAAGACGCTCTATCTGATCATGGAGTATGCGTCGGGAGGCGAGGTGTTCGACTACCTGGTTCTGCATGGACGCATGAAGGAGAAGGAGGCGCGCGTCAAGTTTCGACAAATCGTCTCAGCTGTGCAATACTGTCATCAAAAGAGAATAATTCACAGGTATGAATCATGCACAATCAGTTGGAAAACTAATACAACAAATTGGCTGCGTCATCGCAATTATAAAGATTCTTGCCAATTTGCTTGCCAAGTTTCCATAGATAAGTGTTTAGGAAAACCCTCAAAATAATGCTTATTCATCTCGCTTGCAGGGACTTAAAAGCTGAAAACCTTTTGCTGGACAGCGAGTTGAACATCAAAATCGCTGATTTTGGCTTTTCAAACGAGTTCACACCCGGCTCCAAGCTGGACACTTTCTGCGGCAGTCCACCGTACGCGGCCCCCGAACTGTTTCAGGGCAAGAAGTACGATGGACCCGAGGTGGATGTGTGGTCGCTGGGCGTTATCCTGTATACGTTAGTGAGCGGTTCCCTGCCCTTTGACGGCTCCACCTTGAGGGAGCTGCGTGAGCGTGTGCTCAGAGGCAAATATAGGTAGGTTTAAATCGATTTAAAGCGCTTGAATAATTCATTGAAATGACCCGATTAAAATTCCCTTCTATAGAATCCCCTTCTATATGTCAACTGACTGCGAAAACTTGCTCCGCAAATTCTTAGTACTGAATCCCGCTAAGCGTGCTAGTCTGGAGACCATCATGGGCGACAAGTGGATGAACATGGGGTTTGAGGAGGACGAACTCAAGCCCTATATTGAGCCCAAGGCCGATTTAGCCGATCCCAAGCGGATAGGTAAGACGGGTACTGTATACAAAATTCATTACTAATAATATTAACGAATTGTGTGTGGACTGGAGTTTTGCCTGCCGTTGTTTGCTTATTCCGTTTGTTGTATATCTTACATATTACTTTTCTACCTTGTACTCTACCAAGTATTACTAATAATCCTCTTGTACCCCCCTCTTAATTCTTTATAATGTTGAAATGTTAATTTTATTTTATTGATTTTGTATCCTAACCAATTGCTTGCGTGTTATCCTTTTGGTTGTTGTACTCTTAAATATATATATGCCATCATGGTTTTTCGTTTGTAAATTCTCACATAGCTGCGGGGTCACAAACCGGTGTCAAGAATTCGCTTTCGATTCGACGTAGTGCGTACACATTGATGTTGATGGTGAATTTTCTGATCGACGAAAGGAAGGGGCCATGGCCACCGAAAAATGTATGCAAACCATCTCTCTCTCGTGTAGTGCAATGTCACCCACAAATCTTCTCGCGCAGAGAGCATAACGCATTAACCCCCAAACTCTCTGTTCTTTGTTATTTTTTTCCACTTTCTGTCCGCCAAATTCTTCAACATTCTACCAACGCGAACACAGAGTGTCCAGGAGGCAGAGGCAGAGCCACCAGCTCAAGATAAAGGATAATACCAGAAATCATTTTGAAAAGAAAACAAGACAAACTTGTACAGCCAGCCAAGGGAAATCGAATTTTCGTTATTATTTTCTCACATTATCTTGTTATTTGTTCGCCACTGATTATAGCTGTTTGTGTATGCACATGAATCAAAAGGGCAATAAATTGTTTTCAATTCGTAGCTGAAATTTTGTATCCGGTTTGGGGGTCCTGCCACGCGGTGATGATATGATTTCATTTCGCTCGCTGCATGGCCTATACAACAACAAAATATATACATAAATGCATAGTTTGTTATTTTTACCCAACGCTCCTCCTACTGCCAATTGTTCAGTTGAAGGCCAAGTGAACACACAATTCCGGCTACAGTTCCGAGTATCGCCGACAAAATATATATGATTTAATTGTAATGAATTTGCATGCGCTATCTAAATGTACTAAACTGTCAGTTGAATGTTCCTTGAACACACACCCTCAACCCTCAAACTCACACTCAAATTTGTTTGTACTTTTCGCATTGCGATGCTCAGAAGCTCTAGTCGCGATGGGCTACAATCGGCAGGAGATCGAGGCTTCGCTGTCGCAGGTGCGCTACGATGATGTCTTTGCCACGTATTTGCTGCTGGGACGCAAGAGTACAGACGTAAGTGCCACCGAAGCCACCTACTCTTGTACTCAATCTAACTGAACACTCTAAATCCTTGCAGCCGGAAAGTGACGGTTCGCGATCCGGCTCCTCGCTCTCTCTGCGCAACATTTCGGGCAACGATGCGGGCGCCAATGCTGGCAGTGCGGGCGTCCAGAGTCCCACACATCGGGGCGTCCATCGGAGCATATCGGCATCCAGCACTAAGCCCAGTCGCCGAGCCTCGTCCGGTGCGGAAACCTTGCGTAAGTCCCACTAAGGGGCTGACGATTTACCAACTCAGGCGAAGGCTTTTTCAACAAGAAAGCTTTCCCCTGCATGGCTCGTTTTCAATGGTAACTAATTGCTAATTGATTGTTTCAGGTGTTGGTCCTACAAATGCCGCCGCAACTGTGGCAGCGGGTGCGGGAGCCGTGGGTGCCGTCAACCCAAGCAATAATTATAATGCTGCAGGATCAGCGGCGGATCGAGCTTCAGTGTACGTATTACCCTAAACATACCCTAAATTCCAAGGCAAGGCAATAACATATATTTCCTCCCAATAGTGGCAGCAACTTCAAGCGGCAGAACACCATCGACTCGGCTACGATCAAGGAGAACACAGCGCGTTTGGCTGCCCAGAATCAAAGACCCGCTTCGGCCACCCAAAAGATGCTCACCACGGCAGACACAAGTGAGTGACACTTGATATCATTTTGTTATTCGGCTTATATAATCCAAAAATTCCACTTGCAGCTCTGAACAGTCCCGCCAAGCCGCGAACGGCAACGAAGTACGACCCGACGAACGGCAACCGCACGGTCAGCGGCACCAGTGGCATCATTCCACGCCGCTCCACCACGCTCTATGAAAAGACTTCGTCGACGGAGAAGACCAACGTTATTCCTGCAGAGACAAAGTACGTGAGAGTCGATCTGGTTGATCGATCAGTTGCAGAGCCCCTTTCTTGTTTTCTCTTACAATTTGCGATAGTTTGAATCTCCGCTGTTCGTTCGAAATCCCCGGTTATTTGTTGCATCCACATGCGCCAACAATTTGTTTTGGCAGGCTTATTTAGTTTAGTTGATCGTTCGGTCAGTCGGTAGCTGCGAAAGCCTGTCAATTATCATTTATTTCTCTTTGGTTTGCACACACGAATAGATGCGATACCGGAGGTTAGAAAGCATCTAGAGAACACGATAAACAGCTTACACTACCTACCATCCAGACAGAGATGTAGAGGAGAGATTGTTTGAAGATCCAAAAACCCAAACAAATAATTGTATATACCAACAACTGTATAAGTCACGCACAGTTCAGTTCTCTTTTTTTTGCCGTGCTCTTTTTGGCACACTGAAAAATTTCCTTTTCGTTTGATTTCCATGTTTCATTTGGTTTTGCAAATCGAAAACCGAAACTCTTGTCCACATAAAACAAAAACTTATGATTACGATTCTACCACTTTTCGGCCAAAACCCAAAAACATGCACATTACCAGCAGCGGATCGGCAGCTCCCGCTGGAAAAGGTCATACAAAAAGCGCGTCTGTTTCGAGCCCTCGCCCCTCGGCCGATGGATGCGTCACGGTCTCGAATGATCCGCTTGGAACGAGGTATACACTTGAGTAATTACCAAACGAAAACTAAACAACAAATTTTACTGTTTAGTTTGATTAACTTCAACTATTATCGGTTTTTTTTCCACATTTTAATTTAACAAAATTGGCTGGCGTTTTTGTTTGATTTTGTGAGAGAGAAATTATGTGCATTTTTTGGACAATCATTGCAATCACCTTCATGAATCATCGACTCCGTATCAGTCACTCAGAACTCTGTGAACCTGGCACCAAAATTGAACAATTTAGACGGCTAGCACATTCATACATGAGACATAGAGTAATACCCTTGGAGTGTATTTAGTCGACTCTTTGATCGTTTGATGTTTTTAAGACATTTCATAGATGTAGCATACGAACTGGTAATATCAAAACTTCTTAGTGTTTTCGTAATAGTTTGTAGCTGGTAGTAGATTGTAGAAATCCAATCCAAAATCGAATTATAGGTGTTTAAAGCTGGTGTTCGTTAAAATTAACTCATTTGATGGCAAGCCAAAACAAAACCACCTGAATAAGCATAGGAAAAACCCCACAATTCCCAGAGGTATTTGTACTGTGCGTGATGATTTAATTTTCGCTGCGCAAAATTGGACTAATAGATTTCCTTTAGTATAATTAGGATATTTTGTAAGTCTGAATTCGATTGGTGGAGCCCCCAAAGCTGGATAATTAACATCAACTGTTACGATACGTATTTTTAAGGTTTTCTCTTTTTAAGAATACATTTCGTTTGATTTTTTACTGCGTTACTTCTCTATAAGTAATATATACATATAGTGTTGGCCTTTCCTAGTTTCGTTCTCTATTCGTTTCGTATTTACCTACTTATCCAATGTAATCTTAACGATCTAACAATTTGATCAATTGAATAATGTAAATTTCTTATCTTTTCATGTTTTTTACAATTTTGAACATTGTCTGTTTACCAAACCAAATGTCTAATTTTGATAACTACCACACTACCACATTGTACATCCATTCTTTGTGGCGTTCTATATCCGCAACTACAAAAAAAAAAAAAAAAACCACCAACCAAACCAAACCAAACCAAACCACCTACGAATCAATCTGAATCTGAATCTGAATCTGCAACAACCTCCTTCGTCTTCCTATCGACGCTCGCTCAATTATTGTACTACTCTACTATTACTACTATTTTTGATCGTACTCGTTATGAAAATTGATATTGAAACCACCCCGTCAAATCGAAACTGAATGCGAAACCGCAACCGCAACTGCAATAATCCAACAATTCAATTCATCAAACAAATAAATGCAAACCGAATCGAATCGAATGAAAATGCAAATGCAAATGCGAATGCAAATGTGGTTTGAAATGAATTCAATTTGGATTCGAACCGAATCGAATCGAATCGAACAAATTTGGTGAGTGAAAATGCAATCTTACGTTAAGAGAAATATATATTGTGTCTCATTCAACCAAGGGTCGTGGGCGTGTCCAAGATATATACAACAATAATTGCATTATTGCCGTATTGCAATCGTTGCTAAAGTGAACTAGAGTGATAGATTGTAATACTGCTTGCATACAGCTGCTTATACTATTGTGAACTTTTAGCGCAATTTTTGGGTGTAAAGCTAGCGAACACGACCCTTTCCATATACGAATATGTATTGTTTAAGTATATACAACTAGCGTACCGTACCGGTTTGGTTTAATTTCTCTAATTTTGTTCGCCTACTTTCGCATCGTTTTTTCTCTGTAATTTCTTTGTGATTCATTTTGAACGAAATTCAATTCGATTGGCGGCGATGCCAAGACATACATACGTGATATTATATCGTATATTGCTCGATGTAGGCCTAAAGGATTGACACCCTAATCAAGTGAATAGTTTTTTATTTCGTATTCGCATTGGGAGTATCCAAACCGAAAGGGGAAAGAATCCTGAAAAGATTTCTAAAACAATAAATAAAGAAACTCTCATCATTTTGTTTCGTTTTCTCATGCATGTCTGTCTCTGTCAGTAAAACTCTATTACCATCGCCAGTAAAATTGAATTTTCTCCATTATATTGTGTGTGTGATTTACGTTTATTGTTACTGTTAAATGCCTTATTATATTTTAAATAACAGAATTGAATATATCTACATATATAGTTTGTTATTGTGCTGCTGTTGTAACTTTTGTACCCGAACATAACTACTATGTGCTCTCTCCAATGTACGATTTCCGTGTATCTAACCATTTGACTACTATAAACATGCGTTGCCCTATCTCTTGCGTAAAACAATTGCGTAATTTGCTTAGGATATTTGCGTTAGACGAGCTTCTATGGCTTCCATACTGATGATCCCTTTGGGAATTTGCTCCATTTGAGAATATAAATTGTATACAACATTTCTTTGGTAGCCAATCGAACGCATGTACCATCCCATAATGCTTTCGTGTGGATCGGAGGATCTAATCTTATATACTCTTCCATACGTTTTATCTATCCGCTGAGCTTTCCAATAAATATACATAATATATACTCTACATTCTTGCATACTCGTATGTTCATGCCCATAAAACCAACGAAACAGTTGAAGTTTGTCTCGTATTCGATTTTATTTATAAGAAATGTATTTTTAAGTGCTTGTCTTCTCTTAAGAAAATTTACATGATCTATTTTTATTTTTTTTCTTTTCATTTTGTTTATGTCTGCGACGTGATCGATAAAAAAAAAACAAAAACACAAAAACAATATATAAAAACCATGAAACCCTTTGGTTACCGTCATCAATTTGTTGTCACATCAATCAAACGAAATGCTTGATTCGCGCTGCTCTGACCATCTATACACCCGCCTGCCGCCATTCTAAATGAACCCAACAAAACAATCAAACAAACAAACAAATGATTTATGAAACAATTACAAAAACGAACACACACATAAATTGGCAAATGACGCAATATGGGTGAATCCTCCCAAATCTTCAAAAACACAAAAAACCAATCAATTCGATTTGATTTAACTCGATTTGATGATGATTGCCCAACAACCATTACCCATTTCATTCACTCAACATTACTCATAATAACATGTGACAAACGCTCGAACGGTTCTTGTACAAACAATTTTACAATGCCAAAACAATAATATTTACCCAAAAAATACAACCAATCAAATATTTTAATGGAAAAAACCAAACAAAACAACAATCTTATACTGATAAAAACATATTCGTTTCCTGAAATGCGATTCATTGGATTTGAATGTACGCTCCGACGAACTGATTCGATACTCGATACTGATTTGATTTCCATTCATACCTGTGTGTACTTGTACATATATAGTCTGTTCGATCGACTTAGAATGGCATCGGCTGTTAAATCAAGCAGACACTTTCCAAGGAATGTTCCATCACGTTCAACCTTTCACTCTGGTGAGTTTTCTGTTCCACTTATTTTTATTAGTTTTAATAATAATAATTTAATTTTATCCACACCTCCACTCCGCCACCTGTTCCTCCTCCTCCTACTCCACCTCTACTAACTCTAAATCCAAACAATAAAATAACAAATAACAAGCCCGTTACTAGGCTACAAAATAATATATATCATTCATAAATGTTGCCTCGCGTGCAATCCTCCGAATGTCTATCAATATAACTCGTATTTACCTTATGATTTGTGATAACTGAAACTGTTCTCATGCCGCATCCGATAGAACAACAATTCAATTATCCACCGCACTCTGCACTTCTTCCTTCACATCCATCCATTAATGCGCCTCGAATATATATCAAAAATATACCCTCTATATATTTTGTAAGCGATTATTTTGGTTTTTAATCGAATCGATATCGATCCATATTAGCTGAATGTACATCGCATCGCTTATGATTTTCGCCCGCGACCTATGCTGCACACAATATCCATGCACGTTTGTCTTAAGTGGTTACTACCCGTACGTTTGCATTAAAAACTAAAAAACCTCGAATTGAACCCGAATGTCCTGCCCACAATCCACCCACCGCTCTCCTGTAAATATCAATATGTGTTTGGAAATACGGATGGAAAACTATTCAAAGTTTAAACGTTCAACGATAGAGAAACCTCATTCAGCATTCAGCTATCGCGACTCTACTAAAACGAACTAGTTAACAACAAGTTAAAGTTATTTTGCGTATGCCATCGTTGGCCAAAGTGCAATGTGATTATCAGTAGAACGTGTAGAATATTATCAAATTCTAGTACTGGTGTGTTGGGTCACATTGCATTTTGGGCCCTAGAATGGCGCAGTACATATGTTACGTGTACTCTAAAGTAACTCTTAGTATGTATGTACACGTTAGTTTTTTAATGGTAAATCAGTTAATCAGTAAATCAGTATATCAGTTTGTAGATTGTGATCGTGTACACACGCTTGTTAGGGCAAACAATATATCGATTCTAATTGCATATCCCTCTGTAGGTCAAACCAGAGCACGAAACAACACGGCGCTGGAATACTCGGGCACCAGCGGTGCCTCCGGAGATTCGTCCCATCCCGGTCGCATGAGCTTCTTCTCCAAACTGTCCTCACGTTTTAGCAAACGGTAAGTGCTTGTATGCTTTTTTTTACAAATCTCACAATATGCCAAAATTCATTTCTTCAGTTAATGGAATATTACAAGAAAAGCAAATGCAAACTGCAATTCGATTCGTTTACTTTTCGTTTTTTTTTTATTATTTACTACTTCATTTGAATTACGATTTTGTTGCGTTTTCTCGTTTTCATTTTATTATTTAAATATCCGTTCGATTGATGATTTCTCTGGTTTAACATGTTTTATGTTTCATTTATTTGTTTCTCATTACGTTTTTGATTTCGTTTATCATATTTACTGCATATCTATCTGCCACACTCATATACCATGGGTATGTGTTTATGTTTTTTGTACCAAGTCCGTTCGGCAAACCGGATGGCTCTTTCTAAACAACAAACAAAAAAAGAAATATCACTCAAACCGGCCCAAAGTTATTGCTACAAAACGCATTGCAATGCCATGCCATGCCATGCCCATCGATGCACTTGACTAAAAGTAAAACTTAAAAAACTTAAAAGAACCCCTTGGATATGCAGAGTTTTCAGATTGGAAATTTTTTCGAAAAGTATTATATAGATGCAACCCAGATAGATCCCTCTTTGCGTGTAGTTCTGAGGAAGGACAGGCGAACAGGATGTGGCGCGGATGATACAGACACCCGAACAGACTGAAGTTTAGAATGACACATTGGAAAAACGGATTGATTCGAATTTCGAAAGTGTAGCGATATTGAGAACACACCTTTCTTTCGATGGGAAATAATGTTTTGCAATGAATGTATAAATGTATAAATATATACTCGTATGTGACTCACATGTTCAAATTTAAACCGCACTTTTGTTGTTGGCTCTGCAAAGAGTTTAACTATAAACATGTATGCACTATCGTTTTCTGTGCGATTTCTGTTTTTGGTTTCTATCAAAGTCAATGTCGTGTAATTCATGCAAAAACGTTTGTTTGCCCCATCACCCTCTCACCAGAATCACTCTTTATCGATTAAATAACGAAACTGCACTTAAGTATTACTGAACTAAATTCGAGCGACAGAGAGGCAGAGATTTAAATGAACAAACTTTTAGAAATACCCCCAAAAAAGATCTCCTATTAACCAAAGTAACTGCTATGCATTTGCGCAAGTTTTTCGACCGTTTAGGCTAATGTTACTTACTACTACCAACTAACCCATCAAAAGTCCATGCATTTGTTGAGCATGATGATGAGAAAATGTTTCATGGGCGCGACTTTATTATTGATTAACTTGTTTACTTTGCTGCAAAATACAAAAAATCGAGTTCATAATTCTGAAATTGTTACTGATCCTTCCACTAATGATATGCACATGTTTTGTATATGGAATTTCTTTTTTGTTTTTCTTCTGTTTTTGTTTATTTTTCCATTTTTTTGAACTGAAAGACTTTCAGATGGAAAGTATGTACTCTCAGTGTATATACACAGCCACCTAACACACAGCACACATGTAACGTACACCCAGGACTTTTGCTTAAGAACGAACTCGAGCTCGAACTGGCATATGCTGCACCACATTGGTCCGATATATCCCAGACAGATATGCATACAATATGTATACCCGTTTTATACTATAGGTGCTGCATATGCCGGTTCGTTCGACTAGCTTAGATGCTCTCGCAATGCATTGCTAAAACATTTGTATTCCTATCCATATTTAGTTAGCATACGTTCCCATATTCTACATACTACATATGTAAATTGTGTAAAACAAAACATACAAAAAACTAATGCAAATCTGCCAATATATATTCTGAATGTGGCTCAGATGTAGTAACATTGAATAACTTGGCTATTCGGTCGGGCTATACGGAATGTTGTCAAAGTGTCAGTGTCATCAGTGCCTCGAATCTCAAATCTTTAATGCCTGGCAGAGTCCAATAAACGAAACAATATATGGAACTTTCAACAGAATCAACTACTCGTACCAACTACCTACTACTCATCATCGATTGCAAGATTCGAATTCAAAATTCCAAATGAATGCAAGATAATCCATACATACGATACATACTATGTGACAACGTGAAAAACATGATATATAGTACATGATATACGGAACTGAATCCATAATCTGATCTGGCCAGCAAACAAAGTGCCAACGTCTGTCGCTTCCTCTCTACGCTCTCAAAAACCAAAAAAAAAAAACCAAAAACAAAAAATATGAAAAATCTCAAAATCTCCGTCACTCTTTAGTTTCGATTTATTTTTGATTGAGTTTTTTTCTCTATAAAAAATATGCAATATATACCTACTATATATTATAAATATTACTTATGTAGCTCTCTAATCCTGTATATCCACGTTTGCTTTTGTACAACTATGTACATCCATTATATCACCACCACGCTAGGAAGGCTCTTTTGTTCTTGTCTCCTTTCTTTCATTTTTTATTAAATACATGATCAGTTGAATTATTGTAATGCTCTTCTTTAAAACAAACAAAACAAAAATGTGATATGTACTTATCAGTTGAAGAACAATTGCGTTTACTTTTCTTTTTCTATGAAGAAACATGAAAAATGAAACTTTTACCCATTATTCCGTTTTATACCTATCTGTCTTCTTTGGTTTCATTTCTGGTATTTGTTTTTTTACCCATTATTAATATTTTTTCCAGCCGTGAATAATTTGTTTAAAATTTTTTCTTTAATTTTAGGCCAAACCAGTAATTAACAAAACAAGCATTAACTACTTCTTGTTAATAGTTCTAAACAAAACAAAAAAAAAAAACAAAACTGAAACTGAAACAAACGATTCCCCCCTAGAGAGTAAACGCGCGTGACGGAGAGGTTCAGTAATGAACAGACAGACACACTGAAATGATCGAATCCAATCGGATCGCATCGGATAATCGTATCGTATCGTATCGGATCGAACTAAAATTGGTTGGTAGCCGATTATCGATTGTCGATAGGCGCTAGTCGATAACCGATATCAGATACCGAGTCCGATCCCGATTGACCATCGGTTTTTGATTCGATTCGAACCAACCAGAACCACAACCACAACCACAACCCCCCTTCAAACGAACACCGACAACGTTGAGTTCCGTTGCGTTAATTGAAAATTTCACAAATGCGCCTATGTTTTATTACGATTATTAACTAATTATACATATACATTTATATAAATTAAAAATACATATACATATATATAAATATATTTAAAGAACAAGTAAAGCAACAACAAATTACGAAATACGAAACCGAAACCCAAACCCTTTGTTTTCATTGTTTGTAAAACGATGCGAGAAGCGACTAGCCAATGGCAATGCAAGAAAATTTATTAAAAAATGTATAAAACAAATCGAAACGAAAGCCAGACGTGCAAGAAGATAATTAAAAAAAAAATGCAATAATCAGAGAGAATCCTGACTACGCAATTGCTGTCACTGTCACGATTATGGATTAAATTTACAACTAAATATATTACACCTACGAGTACTATATACATAAACTACATATAAATAAACGAAAACATACAAAAAAATATAAAACCAACAAAACAATTATATTAAATGCGTATCGCAATTAGTTAATAAAATCTAATAAAATGAGAACGCGAGGGGAAACTGCATAAAAGTTAATTAACTTAAGCCCGACTCAACTGAACCGATCTAAACTAAACTCCATAGAGTGCATGGGGTGTATCTGGTCGATACACCGGTTGTCTTTTTCTAAGCACACACCACAGACACACACAACACACACACACACACACACACACGGTAAAACACCAAAAGAAGTTGCTAATTTTGTAACGATGATCTTAAATTTTTTATTTAGCAAACTCTTTGTAATAATTGTATGTATATGTATGTATGTATGGATCTGAAATTGTATTTTGAAATGAGCTTGAATTGAAATTGTATCCCTGGATCATACAATCAGATTTCAAAACAACCAATCAATCAATAAACAAACTAAAAAAACCAACCAACCAACAACAAATCAACCAACCAACCAGCCAGCCAGCAAGCCAGCCAGCCAGCGAACTAACGATCTTGCAAATCATTTATCATCCAACTGTTGCGCCGAAGCTGAACTTGAACTTCAAGCGCTGAAAGCCAGAAGCCAGCCAGAAGTGTGCAGCCTATTTTTAGTATTTTAAGCATACCACGTAGTCACTAAAAAAAACAAACAAGAAGAGGAAAAGAGAAAATCCATAAGAAAAAGCGATATATAGAAGCAAATTAACTTAAATTCAAGGAATAACAATGTATTACCACTAGTGCATGTGACCATTTTATTTGTACAGCTGATTATCTATAGATCGATCGTGTGTTATCATCGGGCGCCTTCAGTGGCCCGATCAGTAGTTATCTATACATATTAAGTTTCAAAGAAAAATAACGCATAATTAAAACAATTGATAATTTAATAAAAGTCCATAATAAATGATGTGCAACATTTGTGAGCAAAAAGTAAACAACAACAAAAAAAAACACCAAAACATGCATTTTAATTTTATATTGTATCATTTACTACCTCCATTTACATATGCATTGGCTGGGAATGATTTCAAATCCAAGATTACACAAATAACTTAAATAGTTCCATTGATCTTGAAGCTTTTTTTCAACGATTATTTGGCAAATTAACCAAAATACTAACTTGCTATACGGGTAGAGCTTCTGCCAGGTAGTCAGGCAACCTGGAAAGTGTCGCCCGAATTTCTTGAGAGTCTGCATTTGCCAGGGTGTACAAGCATCGTGTAGAGGGTAGTGCTCACGATTTTGTGGATTTTATATTTTGATTGTATACCTTTCAGTACTACAACCACTGAGGAGGCAGCGAAACCACGGGTTTTGCGCTTCACCTGGTCCATGAAGACCACTTCGCCCCTGATGCCCGATCAGATAATGCAGAAGATACGCGAGGTGCTTGACCAGAACAACTGTGACTACGAGCAGCGCGAGCGGTTAGTAGTTGCCCTCCCAATAGACGATAGTCAATAAATTTGTAATCCCATGTCTATATAGATTTGTGCTATGGTGCGTGCATGGAGATCCCAACACAGACTCTTTGGTGCAGTGGGAGATTGAGGTGTGCAAGCTGCCAAGGCTATCCCTGAATGGAGTGCGCTTCAAGCGAATTTCTGGTAAGCTTTTTCCCCACGAATTTGACAATGAAATATAAAATTAATCCTGTGGATATTTAGGCACCAGCATTGGCTTCAAGAACATTGCTTCGCGCATTGCTTTTGACCTCCGGCTGTGACTTAACCAAACGAACAACGAGGGGAATGCCGCCGCTGCCGCTGCCGCTGCTGATCCATCCGACACTCTCTCCACCGCCAACTGTCGGACGGCCAGCCATGACAGCAGCTCTCGGCTGTCGGAGCTGTCGCTGCTGTGCCGCTCCCTGACCAGCCAGCAGGGCTCGCAGCGGCGCAAGAAAAGCCGCCTGTCCACCGGCGGCAGTGAAGACCAGAAGAAATCCAACTCGTTGCTATCAGCTTTCCAGATGTACTCGCCGTTCAGCTCCAAGGAGAATGTGGACTCCGGCGAGGAGGTGGTGGATCTGCAGGCCGTGATCGACACACAGCCCGGTCACTCGCTGGATGTGCCACATTACGGGGACTTTAATCCCATAAATCCCATTCTGGAGGAGGAGGTCGAGGGCGCGGCAGAGTCCAACAAGTCTTCGAAAAAAACTGGCGGTGGTGAGGAAGATGGACAGAAGAGTAAGGGCGATGGAGGCAGTGGCAGCGGCGGCAGTGGAGGCAACCGATTGAAGAGAAACATCAAGCACACGGGAAGCCTGATTGTGCGTAAATTGACGGCCGCCAGGCAGGGTGCAACCGGGAAGAAGGAGAAGGATAAGGAGCAGGCGGCAGGATCCGGACAGCAGGAGGGGGTGGCCACCGACAAGGAGAAGGATAAGACCGGCTGCAGGCCGGAGGGCAAGGTTGCCATGCTACGCACCACAACCCTCTAATGCAATTGAAAATGGTCATAGCATGGGCATCATGATGGTGAAGAAAAATTGTGTGCGGATGTGGGACGGACAGTGTTTTTGTATGTACGTAGCTGTGGTGGCGAATCCTGTGCACCGGAATCTCAAGATGAAATGAAGCGTTAAATTGAATGTTAGCATCTCTCCGTAGATCGAACGTATTGAATCTATATATATAACAACTACACATAACAATCAAGCAAAGCAGAAGCAAACCTATCCCCCTCTATCTATCCAAACTCTGACGAGCATTAGCACACCCGCATAGATACGCACATATTTACATACGTTAATTAAATAGGACTCTAGCTAATGGCAGGATGAATAAAACACGAAGAACACCACTCAATAAAGCAAACAAAAACCGTAACAATAAATATTGATAACAAGAAACCAATCAACGCTCTATAAACTGCATTTATGTGTCGATATCCAGTAAACAATTTTTGCTTGGCAAACAAAAACACAACACACTACAAACAAGTATATATATGATATATATACACAGATATATCCGAACTCGGGTTGTTTCATTTTTAAGAAGAACAATATGTAATGTCGCGAACGTTGTTAGTATGTGGCTGGGAGGAAGGTGGTAGCGCCAGCGTCCGAGGGTATAAAAATCAGTAATCAGCAATACACATTCTTCTTCTCCCACAACATCCCCATTTGATACCCCATCTATTGTAATTATTACACCTGTGCTCGAATACGTATAGTTGGTATACAATTGGTACTTATACCTGACGTCTATTTTGGTTAACTTTGATTGGAAAAGAAGTTCATAGAACTTTACGCAACCGGCAGATATGTATGTATATTACTGTTAAGGCTACAAGTTTACGCGGAAACTCCGGAAGAAGTTTGGGCCATTGCCAACGTTTAGGCCAGTAACCGGGCTGGCGGTCCTTATGGGGCTGGAATTTTTACGAGTGTTACGAGTGGCAAACCGATAGGAGGAGCCACTGGAGAGTCGATTTGGAGTAGGAGTACGAGAGCGATCTCAAGCGAGATAATGATGGAGGGAAAATGCATAAAAGACGACCATTTATCTAAGTTGTGGAGGCTCAAACAAAACACAGTCTATAGATACCAAAACATATACACATAGTGGCACACATCATGATTGTGACGCATTTCTATAACTCTCTCTTAACCTTCGAGAACAGCATGCATCGTTTTATATACACGTATATATGAATATATATTTGTTGTTAAATGACAGCTAATTGATGAAACTTATTAATAATTACTAGGACTAGGCACTGCATACACAAACATAAGTATATAATACATGCATAATTATATGAAGCAAGCTGCTTATTACATGTACGCCCAAATGATATCCTCTCGTCAAGTAGAAGGCCAAGTTTATATACTGTATCTGCTATAACTTCACGTCCTGTTCTGTTCTGTTTCTGTTTTTTCGTTGTCTACAAGCCACAACCACACATTGCACAATATTGTTAGTTTTGTATACTTATTTCTGGTATTTATTTTCGCTTACAAACGGTTACAAACGGAGTTATTGTAAAACAAAACAAAACAAATGAGTAAACATAAAGATTTGAGATGATTGACAACAACACCATTAAATCAGAATTACGATAAAGCCGATTATAGAATTTACGAATAATCATGTTGTAAGAATATCTGATATACATACATACATAGATGTTTTAATTAATAAATACAAAATGGCATAACTAAAGTTAGTTTTCTTGCTGCTCTGTCCGCTCTCCGATCCATTCCACTGCAAATAATTTAAGTGCCTGCTAAGTCTTTTGGTTAATGTGAAGGTGGCATGTGCGCTGCGAGAAATATTTCCTATGAGTGATTGCTCTCAGAGCTCGTCATCCAGGTTGAAATCTTCTTTGGGGAAGGCACCAACCGTGACGCTGAGCGGGGACACAAAGCCGCCGTAGTTCGGCTCGCATTTGAAGTACGTTTCTCCGGCAATGCTGCGTGAAAGGTATTTGATATTGCTTGAATTCTACTACAAGTTTCGGGGCACACATACCTTCCATTGTTCTTCCCCAAGGGCTCGTCGTACTCCACGCCCACAAATACCCCGGTTTTGCCCTTTAGTTCACCAACATACCGGATGGTGCCCCGACGTCGTGGATTTCCAGGAACTGCCACCTGAAGAATGGAACTTGTGAGTGCCCGTTTTGGGTAGTTTAACCTTCGGGCTTACCTCGCATCTGGCGGCCAGGGTGCACAGGCCCGCCTGCTTCTGCACTTGCTCGGCGTGCTGGCGACGCTTCTCCTCCGCCTGGGCCATCTCCTTCTCGTTGTACTTGCCCAGCTTGTTCTGCTTGAGGTAGCTGCGCACCGAGTCCGTTCGCTCCTCGTACTGGGCCGGCGTCAGCTCGAACTTCTCCACGGGCGCGTTGTCCAAGTTGAAGCTGGCGAAGCTATCGATCACGTGCAGGCGCAGGCCGTCGCAGTTGGCATAGAAACCGAACTGGACGTCGTTGTTGTCCAGGGTGGCGATGCATTTGTCACCCTTGTAGAGCACCACTTTCATGGTCGCCGCAGCGCCGCCCGTCAGGATCTCCAGCTTGTTCTACAGAGGGTTTCACTCTACTTATAAACATGACTCTAATATGGGCTAGCTTTCGTCTTACCTTGAGCTGAGCAATCGTGAGATCCTTGGCCAGTTTTACCTCAAAAGCCACGGCTTCGTTGTAGGAGTTCGACACATTAACCCGCACAAAGTCCGATTGGCCCAACTCAATTATGCGCGACATCTTGCCTTTCCCCTGAGAGATTTCTTGGTTCGTCCGATAGTCCTTGGGCAATGGGAATTTGAAAAACCGGGTGTTGAGATCTCTGTTTGGAAAGTATTCTCTCGGGGAAGTTGTGACTAACCAAAGTCAGTTGTGAAACAAAGCTGTATGGAAACGGGGTATGGAAACGGGCTAACGCCTCTACCGAAACGTGTGAGTTGAATACTGTAAAAATACCAAAATAGGCCGTTACTATAACGTCAAACTTTAAATTGTTGTATCAGTCACAACACAGTCTTTGCTTTGAACAATCATTTGAAAAAAAAAATTGAAAAAAAAAGTTAAAAGAAATTAACCATCCAAATCCAAAAACCGTTAAGAAAATGTCCAACTGGTGTGGTTTGTAGAACTCCAATGAGAGCATGTACACATTAATTACAAGGCTTATGAAACCTCTTAGAAGTTTTACGTCTCTAGATCTAACCGATACGATTTGCATGCCCAGTTGAACGAACAGCAGTACCGCCACCATATCGTACGCCAGCAACGAGGGCACTCGAGCTGTGTAAACACTCAGCGTCCAACAAAAAGTATATGATATCGATGAGTATATTGCCTAGAGAGTTTTCAAGAAAATTAATTAGCAAATTGACATGCCTCGTGGTGTCTCTGTAACGCTGAAATCGGTGTTCAATCTCGGCTGGCAGGACAATTGGGCTGGGGCTCATGTTCCTGCCGCGT
>JAJJHQ010011843.1:572709-605917 GCA_021223825.1 Drosophila ironensis
AGCAGCGTCGCAAAGGTGAGCTCCTGGAGCGTTATGAGAACGCAAAATCCTCGGATTATTTAGCGGATTATCCTCGGATTATCTTGGTCCAGTTGGCAGCCTGTATCTCGCAGTTTCCAGAGTGTAAGACTCTTACAAATTTCAGTTTAGTGTATTTTTAATGATGGGTTTCCCTGGCAGACATCATTCCCATTCTCACCTCTACGGTGATCGAATGCCATCGGGCTGGGCTCAAGAAATCCGCCTTTACGTACGCCTCCACACTGATGCGCCCGGATTACCGCAACCAACTGGACCCGCGGTATGCCAAGAAGATCAAATCGATTGTGAGGAAAGCACCCAAGGGCATCAAGCAACTGCGCGACGAGATCGACGACGAGACCATGGAGTGCCCCATCTGCGACTCCAACCTGGCCAACATGGAGGTAACCTGCTACAGCTGCAAGACCACCCTGCCCATCTGCATAGCGACGGGCCAGCACATCATCAAGCAGCAAATGACATCCTGTCCGCAGTGCGACTTTCTCCCCGGAACAGCTCCTGGATAAGGCCTTATATCCTGGCAGCCTCTTAATCTCAAATTCAAAATGGGACTGAAGTAAAACGTATAGACTGCACATCACCAGAAAACACCAAAAATAGTTATATTTGAGATGCAAAGCACGATATACACTTTATGTGTCACAACATCTCAGTTTTTAATAGGTTCGTTTGGGAATTCTAAATGCGATATTTTCTGCAACAAATTCTTATGGATTTTTTCTACAATAAAAGTATACACAACTGCATATACACAAAAATACAATAAATCCAAATTATGGATACGAATTAAAAAACTAGCTTTTAGTTTGTGTTAATGGAAAGTGCAGAATAGTTAAGACATCTAATTTATAATAAAGCTTGGGCTTTTCGCATTCGACTTTCGTTTTAAAATTGGTTCAAAAAAACCCTAAACCTGAGTATTGGTTGTTTGTTGTGTACTTAAAGTTTTTATACCATGTACCTTAAGGTACAAATGGTATATTAACTTTGTGCAAATGTATGTAACAGCCAGAAGGAGACATCTCCGACCCCATAAAGTATATATATTCTTGATCAGCATCAACAGCCGAGTCGATATAGCCATGTCCGTCTGTCCGTCCGTCCGTCTGTCTGTATGTATTAACACCTCGTTCTCGGAGATGGTAAGAGCTAGAGGTCTAGTTCTTTTTGCTTTTGGTGTGTTATTATTGCAGGCAGATCAAGTTTATTTCAAATTTTTGCCACGCCCCTTTCCGCCTTCGTAATTTGCATAAAACTGAATGTACCTTTAGCCCATAACGACACATTAGCACATAACTTGCACAAAATAAGAGGTAGAGACCTATTTATTTTTGCATTATGTTCGTTTAGCAATTACGCAGATAATGGTATAATTGGACTTTTGCCACGTCCCTTTCTGCCCTCGTATTTGCAAAAAAAATCGATATCTTCGAAATGGTAAAAGCTAGATGCATAATTTTCAGTCCAATAAGTCCACTGATCGTCAAACACGTACGTGCAAAATAACGTACGGATCGGACAATAAATATAAAAGATATGGCCAATTAAAGTTTTACCCACCCCTTTTCTAGGCATGCCGCACACAAACGAAAATTTGGTGAATTATTTGAAAAAAAAAAATAAAATAAAAAAAATGGTTCATAAAGAAAAGAGGTACATGGTATCTCGTTGTCGAGAAATCTCGACTACAGCGTTCCGTTGTTTTTTTTGTTTTTTGTAATAACATGGTACTTGATATTTAAAACTGTCCATAATGGACAACCATTAAATTGCCGGCACCCTATTTTGGACTCCTAAGGTCGTATTTGGAGGAAAGGATATTTGCTGTCCGCTCCCATTCCGCCACATCGAGGCAATATGCAGTAGGGGCTGGCGTTCCACAGGGAAGTGTTCTTTGCCCATTGCTGTACTGTCTGTACACCTGCGACATGCCGCAGCCTTATGGAGATAGCCCGATGGAGATGGCCCGATGGAGATGGCCCGATGGTGGCAACATTTGCTGATGACGTTTGTGTTACATACCGTTCTAACTGTGAGCATGAAGCGGCTGTTTGTATGCAGCAGTACGCCTCAATTTTTGAGGAATGGGCGAGGTGCTGGAACATTGGCATTAACAGCAGTAAGTCATCCAGGGTGTGCTTTACCTTGCGAAAGAACACACCACCAAGAGTTCAGATTGAGGGGACGCTGGTCCGACAACCCATGTCTGCCAAATACCTGGGCATTATACTGGACCGTAGGCTAACCTTTAAGGAAAAGGTAAAGGGGCTACGTATCAGAATTAGATCTGCAGTGACCAAGCATCTTTGGCTCATCGGGCCGCGTAGTAAGCCTAGCCATGTCCGTCTGTCTGTCTGTATGTATGAACACGACGTTCTCGGAGATGGTAAGAGCTATGTAGAGGTGTAATTCTTTTTGCTTTAGGTCCGTTATATGTGTACGCAGGTCGAGTTTATTTCAAATTTTTGCCACGCCCCTTTCCGCCTTCGTTAAATTAGGTCCGTTTAGGTCCGTTTAACTATAACGTAATTTTAATTAATGTCATTCTCGGATTTCTGCCACGCACCTTTCCGCCTTCGTATTCGCAAAACAATCGATATCTCAAAAATGGTAAAAGCTGGAGACATAAGTCCGCTAAGTCCATTGATCGACACTTATATGCAAAATTACGTCGAGATCGGACAATAAATATAGAAGATATGACCAATTAAAGTTTTACAGAAAATATCGCATATAGAACTTGCAAACGAACCTATTAAAAACTGAGATTTTGTGACATATAAAGTGTATTTCGTGCTTTGCATCTTAAATATAACTATTTTTGGTGTTTTCTGGTGATGTGCAGTCTATACGTTTTACTTCAGTTCCATTTTGAATTCGAGATTAAGAGGCTGCCAGGATATAAGGCCTTATGTCCTCCACATCCAGGAGCTGTTCCGGGGCCACCTGCTCGCCACACATGGGACACTCGCCGTTCTCCGACAGAATGCTATAGAAATAGTGTACTAATGAGCATACTTTATACAATATGTATAATCCTGTGACTCACTTTTCCATCTCGGCGCGGAAACAGAGAAAGTCGCACTGCGGACAGGATGTCATTTGCTGCTTGATGATGTGCTGGCCCGTGGCTATGCAGATGGGCAGGGTGGTCTTGCAGCTGTAGCAGGTTACCTCCATGTTGGCCAGGTTGGAGTCGCAGATGGGGCACTCCATGGTCTCGTCGTCGATCTCGTCGCGCAGTTGCTTGATGCCCTTGGGTGCCTTCCTCACAATCGATTCGATCTTCTTGGCATACCGCGGGTCCAGTTGGTTGCGGTAATCAGGGCGCATCAGTGTGGAGGCGTACGTAAAGGCGGATTTCTTGAGCCCAGCCCGATGGCATTCGATCACCGTAGAGGTGAGAATGGGAATGATGTCTGCCAGGGAAACCCATCATTAAAAATACACTAAACTGAAAGTTGTAAGAGTCTTACGCTCTGGAAACTGCGAGATACAGGCTGCCACCTGGACTAACAGCTTGGCGGCCAGCAGATGGTTACCCAGCTTTACGTGAATCCTCACCAGCGTGTAGCGATGGAGCAATATGAACTGGTGGCGCATCTCCGCCGTTACGGAGAGATTATTCCTGCGCAGTTCCTGGTACATGGAGTACAGCAGATCCCGCGCCGATTTGTAATTCCCAGCTAGCTGCTCCTGGTTGGCTATAATAACCGCTGTCTTGGCTGCATCTTTATAGTGTTTCCGGGCCATGTACAAGCGGAAGAGATAGCGCGGATCCTTGGGCACACCATCCACCTCGCCCAGCAGGAATTCGATGAGCTGGGTGGCCAGCTGCTCGTTGTTCGAGGTGGCCACACAGTCGATGGCTAGGGACAGGGCCCCCTGCTCCTCGTTGTTGAAAGCCGAGGCTTTGAGCAGAAATCGCAGGGCCTTGGTGAACTCCCTGGCCAGGAAATAATACTTACCCGCCAGCAGGGTATACTTTTCACCCTCAAAGTAGTGAGCCAGCGCTAGATAATCCGAGGATTTTGCGTTCTCATAACGCTCCAGGAGCTCACCATGACGACGCAGCTTGTTGTGGCGCTGGGCAAGAGCAAATGCCTCTTCCACGCAACCGCAAATGACCAGGAACTGCAGGGCCTGCTCCACGTCTCCGATTTTCTGGTAAAACTTGGCCAGCAGCTTGGCCGAGTCCATGGAGCGGGACTCCAAAACGATTTCGGAGGCAGCATGCGGATCGCAGAGGTGATCCAGGTAAATCCTGACGCAGGCATCCAGGTCACCAGCCACCCGATAGCTCTTGATGGCCTCCTCGAAGTGCCCGTCAAGTTCCTTGGCCTTGGCATATGCGGCATGCAGCTTAGTGCTCTTTACCTTGGGCAGAATATTGTTGGCCTTGTGCCACATCTTCAGGGCAATGTAATGGCCACAGGCCTCGTCATAGTAACCTCCGCGCTCGTACAAGCCCGCCGCTTCCGTGAGGTGTCCCACGGTGGCCAATAATTCGGCGCAATCGAAGAGTAGCTGCTTGTCCTCCAGCTCAACGGCATATTGAATCTTTGGCAGGGAAATACAAGTCATTAATGATTTTTGTTCGCGGTGTGGAAAGGTCTTACCCCGCGCCTGAAGTCCCCTGCTCTTATTGAGGTCCTGGCAATGCCCATCTTGCACAGACGCACATGCTCCTCGAACTCCGGCGAGGTCTCCGCCAAAGCCGCCAGCTCGTTGTCCTTGTTGTTGATCAAATCCTCCTTGTAGCCCTTTTCGTAGTGATACAATGCATCCGCATAGTTTCCACTGCAACGGGGTAAATACTTGTAGTTTCGCTAGATAATGTTAAATGTGTATGCTCCTACGTGAATTCCAATTGCTGGGCGTATTCCCTGGCTATGAAGGGCACTTCCTGGACGTCGTGCTTGTGGGCCAACAACAAGGCCTGGTCCCATTGTAGCAGGTCCCGGCATAGCTCCAGAGCAGCTCGGGTGTAGACCCCCCTGAGCATGTGCTCCTTGGCCTGCTCGTATAGGGACAAGAGCATGCAACAGCAGCCAATAAGCATGTCCAGGTCCTCCACATTCCGTAGTTCAGCCAAAGCATTTACCAAGGCCGCTTCGCCCAACTGGCGGTATGCTCGAATAGCTACAAAAATTATGCATAAATCTTTAATGATTGCGGGGGAAAATCTCATAAGAAACCTACCAATATCTGACTCCAAATCCGCTATAGCCTGCTCACCAAACTCCCGCCAAGCACTGCTCTGATTCATCTGCTTGCAGAGCTTGAAGGCCTCATCGTAGTTTCGCAGCCGCAAAAGCATCTGAAGATTGGACGTCTGACTGTTGCTAGGATTCACGACGTGAGTGCTAAGTGACTGGTTTGCATACTGCCCACCATCCACATGCAGGGCCATTTCACCGCCGCAGAGCAGCAGAGGAAACTGACCGGGATTGAGCTTGGTTTCTCCAGCCTTGAGAGTGTGCATTCCCTGAACAGAGTGCCGCACAAAGACGTGGGTGTTCACGATCCTCGTGTCGTAGCTGATAAAGATGTTCGGCTGCGTCAAGTCCCACAAACAGCCCAGGCACTGCTTGGGCATCTCGGGAACGAGCAGGGCCTCCTCCACGGCGGGCAGAAACACATAACCCTGGGCATGGTCGTCGACGAAGATGATTTTGGTGCCCTCAATGTCGGCAAAGAGCTGGCGTATGCCCATGCTATGCCGGTAGATGGTGCAGCTGTCCCACTTCTCCAGCGAATAGAAAACCAGGTGACCAATCTGCAGGATACAAATGAACCACAAATTGCTGGAAATCTTTTAATACAATACTCACATCCGTGGCAAATATGAGGAGTTCCTGGCTCAGGGCAAAGCAGGTGATCACCGCATCGCTGGGCATGTTGGGCAGAGCGTTGGGAAACACCGCCTGCAGCTTGTCCTTGCAATTGGGATTATCGGTGGCTATGGCCTGCAGGATCAACTGGGGCGGACACAGGGCGGCACAGTAGTCCGCATTCAGTCGCATGCTGGCCACGCTCCGAGGGAAGTCCCGCTCGCTCAGTGGTCGCGGCTCTTCGCCCAAACTCTTGCCGAGGTCGTAGAACCACACATGTTTCTCGATGCCGGCGGCAAAGTTGTACGGCCCCACGGCCATGAAGGTGGGCTCCCCCTCGAGGGGCAGGCGGAAAGGCAGCGCCTTCGACTTGTCCGGGGCATACACGTAGATGGAGACCTCTGCTAGGCTGCTCAGCAGGACGATGCGGGGAGCAGACACGGCGTACAGGTGCGGCAGCTTGGTTACGTAGATGTAGACGGTGCCGCTGTTGGTGGTCACTGCCAGGAGCTGTCCATCGGGTGACCAGTCGATCATTTGAACGCCAGCATGATCGGGCACCGTGATGATGCGCTCCGTTTCCTGCAGGTTCGTTATCGAGTGAATCTTGATGCTGTGGGAGGAGTGCAAGGTGAGCTATAGCATGTCAAATTAGTTATTGTGGTTCGTACTTGTCGTCCCCGCAGGAGGCCACTATGTCCAAGGTGGGGCAGTAGGCCAGACCGGTCAGCGTGTCCTTGTGGTTCTTCACCTGCCACAGCTCCTGGCCCACGTCCTTGGGATGCGTGGAGATGGCCACCACATGACCGTTGGAGAAGCCCAGCAGTATATAGCCGTCGCCGAACCACTTGTGCTGCATCAGCGATCCATAGCGGCTCTGGAAGCCCAGTTCCGTGGGATTCTCCGGCTCTGGGAGGTAGTACAAAAACAGAGTTCGCTTGCCAATGATCATGCTGATGGCATTGTCGCCGGCAATGCGATCGTCGTTGGCCATCTCCGCGAAGTACATGTCCGTGGGCGCATCCCTGAGCTGCACCACACGCACCGTGTCCCCGTCCTCGTTGCTCAGCGAGAAGCTCTTGTCCTCGGAGCCGAGAGCCAGCAGATTCTGCGCCGACCAGGCGCCGCAGGTGATGCGCTTGCTGTGCTTGCCCAGCACCGGTGTGGGTCGCTTGCCGCTGCTGTGGTTGTAGATCGCCAGGTTGCCGCGTCCGGTGCCCACGGCGAGGAGTTGCTGCTGCTTGGACCACAGGATGCAGGTCAGGGGGTCGCGCAGGCCCGTCTCCACGCTGATCTTCTCCTGCGTCTGGTAGTCCCAGAGCGTGATGTTCGGCGAGCCGCTGGTGATGATGCCCAGCAGGTCCCCGTCGTGGTCCCAGGCAAAGCCCGAGCAGAGGCTGTGGCAAGGCGGGTTAACTCAAAGGAAACTCTGTATGGGACCAAGGGCTCACCCTGCCAGGATGATGCGCTGCACCAGCTGGCCCTGGCGGTTGTACAGGGCCACGGAGCCATCGGTGCCGGTGGTGGCCAGGAGGGCCTTCTGCCAGATGAAGTAAACATCGCCGATGCCGTGGGGCTCGTCGTATTTGTAAAGGATCTTCTCAAAGGACATGATTCGCTACTGAACTTTCATTTACTGCTTGGCCCTGGCATTCTGCGAGAGAGAATTTTCCGGCTTTTGTTTACGGCTTTTCCGTTTCCATGGCAACGGTGACCACAACTACCAGCACACCTGTGCCACCAACACACACCTGTGTTTTTGTATTTTTTATAGCACCTGTTGCCTTTGTTTGGCCTTGCTTTAGGCCAAACAGGGTTGTTTAGGGCCTGACAGCCAACAGGTGGTTGTTGTGCTTACTTCCAAATTGTAATCATATTTAATCATTAAGTATAATCTTAAAATTATTTGTGAAATTAATTTTGGTTTTATGTTATTTTATTGCAAATTGATTGTTACAATTTCAAATAACTCGAGTGTTAGCCAACACTGTCGAATGAAGCACAGCTGAGCCGCGATGGTGTCGTCATCGACGGTAACCTCTCCCCCAACAGCTGTTTTTGTCTTGGATAAATCTATAAATTAATAAAAACGCGTGGAATTTCATAAAATATTTAACTAATTTTCATACGCAGACATGGCGGAAGAGCTGCCGGATCAGTTTGACCTGATTGTCATAGGCACAGGTACGGGGTATTCAGAGGAACTATCAACAACAACCCTATGACTCATAATCAAACTTCCCTTATCAGGATTCACCGAGACCCTCATCGCCGCAGCTGCCAGCAGAGTGGGCAAATCCGTGCTGCACGTCGACAGCAACGAGTACTACGGCCATGTGTGGAGCTCCCTAAGCTTGGATGCCTTTTTCTCCCGCCTGGACAGGCCAACGGACTCCAATTCCACGCTGCGAAATGCCACCTACAAGTGGAACTTTCCCGAAGCGGAACCCATGGAAGTGCAGGGCGAGGCGCCGAAGTGGAGCCGCGAAAGTCTGCTGGAAAAATCTCGTCGCTTCAGCCTGGACCTCACCCCGCGAATCGTCTACTCCGCGGGGGACATGGTGCAGCTCCTAATCAAATCGAACATCTGTCGGTATATGGAGTTCCGGGCCGTGGACAATGTCTGCATGCTGCAAAACGGAGAGATTGTGCCCGTGCCATGCACCCGCAGCGATGTCTTCAACACAAAGAACCTGACAATGGTGGAGAAGCGACTGCTGATGAAGTTCCTCACCGCCTGCAACGATTACGGCGAGGACAAGTGCAATGAGGACTCTCTGGCGTTTCGGGGGCGCACCTTTTACGAGTATCTGCAGGCGCAGCGGGTAACCGAGAAGATCTCCTCCTGCGTTATGCAGGCCATTGCCATGTGCGGCCCTGAGACCAGCTTCGAGGAGGGAATGCAGCGCACGCAACAATTTCTGGGCAGTTTGGGTCGCTACGGCAACACACCCTTCCTGTATCCCATGTACGGCACCGGCGAGCTGCCGCAGTGCTTCTCCCGACTGTGCGCCGTATATGGGGGAATTTATTGCCTCAAACGAATCGTGGAGGACATCAGCTTGGATGCCAGCACCAACGAAATGCTGCTGTCTACCTGCGGCAAAACTTTACGTGCAACCAAGGTGGTAGCTGCGCAGGGTTTCACCCTGCACAGTAAATGTGAGATGCGGCCGCACATCTCCAGAGGCATCTTTATGTCTACCAAGCCGCTGGGCAATGAGGAGCTGAACAAAGGCGGCGGGGGAGTGAATTTCCTGCGGCTGGTGAATGCAGATGCCACGAGAGAGGCCGCTTTCATGCAACTATCGCACCACACCGCCGCCTGTCCCGAGGGATTGTGTAAGCTCGTTGATTTGGGTAGTATATTGTTCTCTACTCACATTTTGTAATCCTTTTTCTGCAGTTATTTTCCACATGACCACGCCCGCTGTCAGTGACGATCCTGCTGCCGATCTGAGAGACTTTAGGAGCCAACTTTTCGACGACTCTGCCAGAGAAATCCTACTGAGCTGCTACTTCACCATTGCCACCCAAACCAGCCGGAGCACCGATGACGAGCATATACTCTACACGGATGTGCCCAACTTCCAACTCGACTACAGCGCCCAAATAACCAATGCCAGGCAGATATTCGAGAAGTTGTACGGCGACGAGGAGTTCCTGCCACGGGCCCCCGATGCGGAGGAGATTGTCGTCGAAGGAGAGGACCCGAGCGCCTTGAACGAAAACAGATTGCCGGAGGATCTGAGGGCGCAGTTGCGGGACATGAAAATGGCCGCCCAGAGAATGGATATTCAGGAGTAACCACATACTAATTCTATCCAAACATATCGGCAATATTCAACTTTTCTTATTGTAGGTTAAGCGAAATTTAATCAATTTTGTATACAGCTTTTGCTTCATATACTCCTATATATTTATTGTGTAAATTATTTATAATTGCTAAAAGTACTAGGTATATATATATAAATGTTTATATGTGAGTGCTTCTGTGCATTTCGCTTAGAGAAATATACTTTCGAAAAATATGCATTCCAATGCGTATAAAATGTTTTGCTCTTTATCATTATTGCTTGACGGGTTGCTGATGCTTTTTATAATATAATTTTTTCATAATTTTTGTTTGTTGCACGATGTCGAAAGTAGAGATTACGGTTAATAGTTAACAGGGAAGAACGAATATTTGTAGTCTTACAAATTAGGATAAGGCTTACATAGGCAGTAGACAGCTACAGAACCAAAAAGTCAATTTTATTCGAACATATCAATGGGGAGACGAAGACGAAAAAACGAAAATAACGTGGGGACAAAACAAAAGAACTCGCGCATTCTGGAAGATTTGGCTCCTGATTCATCCTCCTCGCCTGGTTTTCCTGTTTTCACTGCATTTTACAATAAAGCTTTTGTGTTCTCATTTCTTGTGATTGTTGCTTCCAAGGCCCCTCCTCCTCCTCCAGGCACTGGCCTAAAGAATCCGTTTTGGCCCAATGCTGCGGCCTTCCGTGAGTTGAAATTCAATTGTAAGTGGCTGGCTGAGGCTGCTTCCTATATCTTAATCAGATTATTATTGATATTCTGCTGGCGCTTGCGCTTCGCATTCATGGCATCCACGATGGGCTGCCGCTTGGCATTGTATTTCTTGTTCAACTGCTCGATTTCCAGCTCCATCTCGTGGTCGATGTTGCTCAGTCGCTGTGTCAGATCGTCGTAGGTGAGGAACTTGAGGAACTCAAACTCCCCCTCCACGTAGGCGTGCGACTGGGTGTGCATGTGCTGGTTCTGGTAAGCCGGCGGCGGCTGGGCCGGTTGAGGAGCTGCCGCGGCAGGAGCGGCCGGCTGAATGCCCTGCGCCTGGGCCTGAGCGGCATTGCTGCGCAGCAGATTCTGCTGGTTGTTGATCGCAATGAGCTGCTCGTTCATCAGCGGATAGGCCATGAGCACGTGCTGCTGCTGCTGGTGCTGCTGCAGGCCATACTGATTGATGGCGGAGATCTGCTGGAACTGCATTTCCATGTTGTGCTCCCAGTTGTTCACATCGTTGGCCCCGCTGGCCAAGTGCTGGCCAAATGCCTCCTGCAGCTGCTGCTGCTCTTGTTGCTGCTGCTGCTGCTGTTGTTGCTGCTGCTGTTGCTGTTGCTGCTGCTGCTCGGCAGCTGCGGGGGAATACTCAGTGGCCTTGTCATCGCCTCGGGCATCGCCCGTATTCTTGCGCTCAAAGTGCTCCAGAAACTGCGGCCTGTAGCGGTTGCGCGGCTTCTGATCGTCATTGGGCTTGTTCGTGGTGGAGTCATCCGAATCCGAGTTGATGACCATGGTGCCTGAAAGAACGCTCGTTATTCCACCACCTTGCCTGCACTAACCACCTCCCCCGACTTACCCAGATTGGACTCCAACTCCACCATGGTCCCGCTGTCGACTGCCGTGCTGATGTCCTGCGGCGGGGCAGCTGCAGCCGCCGGACCCGCAGCCTTGTCCAGGTTCCGGAGTCCCCCCGGCCCGAGGGTGCCCTCGTCCATGTCCTGCTCGGCGTGCGCTATCATCGTGGCATCCGACGCCGAGCTCTGCTGGTACTCGCCGAACTTCTCCGGCACCAGGGTGCCCGGATCCTCGATGAACGAGTTGTCGAGGATGTTCGGCAGCATTCCGTTCTCCTGGTTGGCCATGTGCTTGGCCTGCATGGCGGCCAGCATGCCGCCGGCACTGCGATTGGCCCGCTGCTGTTCGCGTATGCCGCAGGTCTCCTCCAGCATCGGCTTCAGTATGGACCGATGCTTGGCGTTCCGGATGAACTCGTGCTCCAGCAGCTCGGTGGCCGTGGCCCGGTCGTCGGGCTCCTTCACCAGGCACTTGCTCACAAAGTCTATGAACTCGCTGGTCCAGCGATCGGGCTCGCGGAACGACGGCGGCGGCTTCTGCGGTATCATGAAAATGGCCCGCATGGGATGGATCTTTCCGTACGGCGGCTGTCCCTCGGCCATTTCCAGGGCGGTGATGCCCAGCGACCAAATGTCCGCCACGCAGTCGTAGCCAATCTCCTCGATCACCTCGGGCGCCATCCAGTAGGGCGTGCCGATCACAGTGTTCCGCTTGGCCATCGTGTCCGTCAGCTGCCCGGCCACCCCGAAGTCCGCCAGCTTGGCGTAGCCCTCCGTGTTGAGCAGTATGTTGGCCGCCTTGATGTCCCTGTGGATCTTGCGCCGCAGATGCAAGTATACCAGGCCCTTCAGCGTGTCGGACAGTATGGTGGCGATCTCGTCCTCGGTGAGGGTTTTCTTGCGCAGACGCATTATGTCCGAGACACTGCCGGCGCCGCAGTACTCCATGCAGATCCACAGGTCGTACTGCTTGAAGTAGGAGCCGTAGTAGCGCACCACATACGGCGAATCGCACTGTTGCATAATGGATATCTCCTTGATGATCTCATGCAGATCGGACTCCACCGGCACCAGCTTGATGGCCACTATCGAGCTGCTCTCCTTGTGCAGGGCCTTGTAGACGGAGCCGTAGCTGCCCTCGCCCAGCTTGTACATGATGTCGAAGACCTTCTCCGGCGGCTGCGCCAGCGACTCCTCGGACAGCTTTTTCAGCTCCCCGTTGGCGCTGCTGCTGCTGCTGCCGCCGCTGTTGCTGTTGCTGTTGCTGCTGGTTGTCGGCATGTTGGTGCCCGCGCCGGCCATTCTCGTAGCTGTTGCAGCTGCTGGAGCCTTCCCCCCCCTTTGCACTTTGCACGCACGGCGCTGGCTTAACACAAACACAAACTAACTGGCACTGGACAGAGGAACACAAAGATAATTGCCGATATGCAGCGAAATTTTCCCTCACGCATTTGTTCTTTATTCGGCTGCAGTGTTGTCTAGGCTGCGGTGGTTCGGCTGGCACGTTTTGCAACACGCACGGGGACGTCTTGAGGCTGCCAGACGTTTGGGCTTTCTCCCTGGAAAATGTAAACAAAGTGCCAGTGTGGTGAAAGTATGCGGAAATGCTCCATGGGCGGGCAGTTTGAAAGGGCCTCGGAAATATAATATATGCAGCTCTCTTTGTCTCGCTGATGCAAGTAAGGGTTAAGATGGAGATAAGTTTTATTAATAGTTGACTCAGCGGATTATTTTTGTTTTATTTGCTGTGATAGTAAAGCGATAAGAAGTTGCATTTCTTCTAAAATAATGCAATTTTGCTGAATTTCAATGCCAGAGTTAAAATAATTAATTCCTAAAATGATATATTTCTGAGAGATAATTGTATATGGTCCTTATCGTTAGTCTCTTTCATGTAAATAATTTACAATACAATTATATAACATTCTTATCGCCCCAATGGAATTCAATAAATTTTTATGGAAAACACATGGTAACCGACTCGTATATGCCAGCATATTTGTATGNAAAGTAATTATTTCCTAAAATGCTCTTTTACTCTTTCTTCTTTAGAGATAATTGTATATGGTCCTTATCGTTAGTCTCTTTCATGTAAAGAATTTACAATACAATTATATAACATTCTTATCGCCCCAATGGAATTCAATAAATTTTTATGGAAAACACATGGTAACCGACTCGTATATGCCAGCATATTTGTATGCAAATGCTGACAGTCTGTCTCCATGGAAGGCAACATGTCTGTGGAGGCCAAATTCCAATGCAAATGTTCAGCTAATGCAAAGTGACTGACAGGTGCACGGCTCATCAATTTGTCTCTGTTAATCTAGGGGTCCCTTGATATTCCCAGCCCAGTTCACTGACCCCAAAAAAATGATTGACGAGTGGTTTTATTCAATGTTCAAATCACTTTGCACAGGGCTGACCGAGATTAGGGCTTTTTGTGTGGCAAGCATGCAAACCAAGCTAGCCCGGCTTGGCTTTTAATCCTCTGCGGCTGCGAGGAAGTACCTTCTTCTGCCGGGTAGCTCGGCTCAGCTGCATCGGCAATCGGTGGCTTATCGGTCACTAAGCCGCTGCCGGGCGCCTTAGCAACGGGGCGCCATAGAAACGCGCGACATGGCACGACACCCAACACGGCAACACCACAGCGAAGGAGTTCGCAACTCCGGAGTGCGATAGTCAGTTTGCTGTTTACACTACGTGGCTAAACAACATACCTCGGTCGCACAGTAGCCTTCGTCGCAACATGGCCCAAACGGCACGCACCGCCACGGGACGTCGTTCGATTGCGGCCAACGACTATCACATCTCGCTGAAGCAACGCTCCAAGTCCGCGAATCCTGCCCAGCAGCGTCCGCTGAGCGGCATCCAGGGGGCGGCCGTTGCCTCCAGGCCGCGCTACGTGCCGCCCTTCTCCATCCAGTCGCAGCAGAAGAATACCGTTGTCATCGATGGCCCCATCCACGAGTGCGCCCCCAAAACCGCGAGTGCCAGGGCCCGCAACCCCAACCCAAAGAGTGCGGAGTTGCTTTATTGTTATTGTTTGTTTCCCTAATGACTTTCCGTGCTTTCCACTCTGATTTCCAGGTCTGCGGCGCCAACAGAAATCCATGTCCACCTTCAACCTGGGCATGGGCCTAAACGGCTGCACCGCCGGCGGGGGCAATGATCCGGGTCGGGGCACTCTCTTTCGGATGTACTTTGACCGGGGGGACCTGCCCATAAAGATGGAGTACTTGTGCGGAGGCGATAAGATTGGCTGGACGGTGAGTGGACAGAATACGAGTAGACCGTGAGACTAGGTCATTGTCCTGGTGCCTTTTAATGTTTCAGTTCAGTATTGATACATATTGATACATAAACCCAAATGGACGAGGTTCTAGTTCTTTCAAGATTATACCTTTACAACAATGGGTTTTCCTTTGTGTCTGTCTTACCACAAATATAATTTTCTTTATGTTTATGACTATTTCATTTGCTCATGCTTTTGTATAATTAAATACATCTATATAAAGCAAGTAGGAAATATGATTATGTGAAAATATCAGGTTCATTATTTTGTTCACTCCATTTAAAAGGAAAAGAATTCTTAGAAAGCGAGTAGAGTATTTGAAGAGATATTCGGAAGCACCGAAAAGGTCTAAATTATTAGCTGCTTACTTCAAAATACCTTTAAATCTTTTTAAATTGCCCAATATACAACTGCATTTCGTAACTCGGTTCTTCGACTGCGAGAACTTTCCAGGTGTCAGAAGGTACGAGTATTTCTAGTACAACTTTGACTATAAACTACACAAAATGCGAATCAATGCAAATCAACTTAGATTTCAGAACTGTCACTAGAAAAGCGCGGTAACCTTAGCACTCACATCGGTGACCTATTGACGGCGCCCATATTTGGGTTTCGCCAAAGCCCCGTGCACCTGCGTGTCCAATTATTTCAAGTGTTGCAGAGCCATAAAGTAGCAACGAGTAAATAATATGCCATTGTCTATTTCCGGAGACAGTGGAGCAATTCCGGCCGGAGACGTAATGCAATTGCTGACATTCAAAACCTTGCAACCCGCGCTCCCCTCCCCAGCGATTATTGCAATTGAAAAGGCTTAGGGAAATGGGAAAAGTAACGCCTGGTGTCAGGTGTGTGACCCTTTTGGGCGGTTCAATGTCACGGGCCTTGGGCTATGTATGCGGCTGGAGCAGTGCGTTTGTTTATCTACGCCGTGACAGTTCGTGTGCATACAAGTGATGTGTGATGTGCGATGTGTGATATGTGAGTGGCACAAGTTCATTTGCGTCACTGGGTCGAAGGTCACCGAAGGGGTTCCCTAGGCCTAGTTTCGAACTCGATGCTCACGCAGCTGCGATGTCAGGGATAGCGCGGTTGACACCTGACTAATAATCTCATAACCATAAGTTACCGCCTTATAGGGCTAATAAATAGGATTGTTGGATGATCACCTAAGCTGGCGATTGCAGGCATTAGTATAAAGTCTAGACTCCAGACAAAGGTATACAATATATTGTACTGGTGTGCCCTTTGCCCACCGAAAGCAAACACAAAGAAAATTTCCATTGACAACGTAAACAAACAATGAGCATCTTAATGGAAATCAACGAAACCTAAGCAGTCTAGCGTGCAAATGTACACTTGCGAAACTTGCACCAGAACTCACGAAACAAATTGAAATTCCACGCTATATTTGTGACTTTTCATTGTCTGCGCCAGGTGGACATCGACAAGCTGGACTACAGCCTCTATTTGCCGCTGTTCTTCGATGGCTTGGCGGAGACCAAGCACCCATACAAGACGTATGCCCGCCAAGGAGTCACGGACCTGCTGCTGGCCGGGGGCGAGAAAATCCACCCAGTGATACCGCAATTAATTCTGCCCCTGAAGAGTGAGTATGGGTACCAGGGTTACAGCCTGGCACGCAAATGCCTCGAACTTATTCGCTCTAATTTGCACCTTGCGGATACCCCCAAAAACCGAATGCCATTCCCCGCTGCAGACGCACTAAGCACACGTAACCTGGAGGTAATGTGCACGACATTGAAGATAATCCAACAGCTGGTCATGTCCTCGGATATGGTGGGTCCTGCTTTGGTGCCCTTCTACAGACAGTTGCTGCCCATGTTTAATGCTTTCAAGGTGAAAAATTGTGAGTTATTCGCACTAATACCTAAATCCCATCGTTCAAATCCTTGACCAAACTTGAGCTCTATAGTGAATTGTGGCGATGAAATCGACTATGCCCAGAAGAACAACCTGAATCTGGGCGATCTGATTGATGAAACGCTACAGGTGCTGGAGCTGCACGGCGGCGAGGATGCCTTTATCAATATTAAGTACATGGTGCCCACATACGAGTCCTGCTATTTGAATTAAACTGCGCTTCATGGTTTTGTCCCTTTACATACAATATCATAAGTATTTATTGAAATTTACACAATTAACTGGAATTAAATTGAAATTTGTTACCAAAACTGGTTTATAGATATGAGATTATATAGTTGTTGAGATTACATTTTTGGTAAATTATATATTGCGCCAGTTTACCTGGCGTGATTGGGGCAAGACGGTTAGACCATTAAGGAAACCGTCAGTGCCCAGGATTATGTCATTACTTGGTGGGGGCATACTCGTTCTTCTTGACATTGTGGGGCGAGTAGCGATTGTACAGACCCCAGATGGAGTTCATCAGCTTGTCATTGTACTTGTTGGGGGAGTTCTCGCGCTCTGGAAAAGGCATTGCAGTGACGAATGAGTCATTGGACATAGATCGATGGGGAGGACAGAACTTACGGTTGAGTGGGTTGTCAATGGAGGCCTTATCGGCTCCGGCGGCGCTCCTCAAACGGGCCACGATCATTTCGCGCTCATTGAACCGTTCGCGGAGCTTGCAGGCAGCAAAGGCACCTTGTGGAATAGCGGCCATCTTAGTAGCTATGAAACACATTTATTTATTTACTAATATTGCTTATTAAACTCCGGCAAGGTCTAGAACTTACCACTCAAAGAAATGACACTTAGAAAGGAAAAGAAATCAAAGTTGCTCAGATTGTTTTTCAGGTTCCAGCACTCTTCCAAATGCTGATCAAGTTGGTTGATTTTTTCGCTCAGCTGCAGCAGCATTCAAATATGCAAAATCCAAGTTTTTATTGAATTTGGAAGTGGGAATATTTCGTAAAAAACGAAATATTTTCCCAGAATTTGGATTTTTAAATGCCAGACTGCTTGATACGATTTTAATCGTTTTTTTTCGCGATTTTTTTCACTTGAGTCGAAAGGGTTTATGTGGCATTTAATGCCGTTGGTCTCGTTGATCTGGGAGAGATGTCTCCGGCTTTGGATGCAATTGATGAGGTACACTCGTCGGCTGGTGGGTTCGAAACTGAACTGAAGCTGCCGCCTGGGAGGGATTGAAATTTATAGAGCGCGTGTTCGGATCGAGGCTTCTCGGCTTTCTGGAGGTGATAACGGCGAGTAGACAAGAGATCAGGCTGCCTTGATAGGACGATAATGGAGCCGGTAATTGATCGCCATTTTGTTCCACTTATCAGCTGCAAAAGTCGTTGTTTTGGTTTTCCATTTTTTTGTTGCTTCAATACTTTACACCGAGGCCCATTTGTTTCCATGCTCTCCGGGAAGCAGATTCTGCTGATATTGGGACACAGCTATAGCCGATTTCGGTGGAAATACGTGCTCCGGATCGCGGTAGACACGAAGGCAAGATTAAGGTTCCACGTTCCGATCTCGGTTGACCATGTACCCGTCTTGCACTTCAGCTATCTTTCGAGGCTGTGCGGGGAATCCGGCTGATTCTGGTTCGCAACACACTACACCGCATAGTCAGGGGCATTTGTGATTACATTTAGTCAGAACTGACCTATGTGCAGGTTGTTTACTTCAATTTTTATTTAGTATTTATTAATAATGTTGTTTTCAATTGGCAAAGCATGGCACGGTGCCTGTGCACCTTAGATAATGAGGTTTAATGTATTAGTCATTGAGCGGTATTTCCCAGGGATAATTGGTTGTTTTTCATTATTAGAAGTTACAAAATCAATACCCAAATAGGGTTTTTTTGGGTACCTGTAGATCAGATATGTTAGGCATGGAAAAAGTATAATTATATGTATAGAAAGGCATTTTATAAATGCAAAATTAGGGCTTTAATGGGTAGCAGCATATCAGATATGTCAGGCATGGAAAAAGTGTAATTGTATCTACGATAAGGCATTTTTAAATGCAAAATTCTAGCAACCGTTGCACATATGCAGAAATTTCCCATATTTTCAATAAAAAAACAAACCTTTCAGAACCCCTTGCCTTTTTAAGCGCATAGAGAGCAATGTATGCTTTAAGGAACAGTAAATAATCAGTGTAAACAAAGAAATGTCCATTATAGAAACCAGTATATAGGTGGGCGGTCCGTTGGGGATCATGGAAATGACCCTCGTTAAACGGTCTCAATAATACACTTATAACCAGTGACGCGCAATGTGTTTACTACAAAACATTATATTATAAATAAATTAATCTTTGCACAATTCCGAGAGCCAGTCACGCTACAGATAATAAGATCGAGTATACTACATTTTCACACAGTTTCAAACACAAACTAAACAAAAAGTAAAAATAATAAGGAGGCCCGAAATACATTTTTGGGCGATAATGGACCGCCACGAGCGTCTGGGATCACGCAAAGCCAATTTTTTATTTCGCTGATTAAAGTTCGGCATGTGTTGCGATCCTGGGTGATAATTACTTTTTCCATTGCTCTTTTTGGGGGGAGTTCAACAGTTTGTGAGAAAGTTGACGTAATAATGTCTTAGTTATCAGCTTTGTAGGTTTTCCCACCAAACATTTGAATTGGCGCCAAAGTCTGCCGTGACTTTGCAACACTCTCTGGGGTAGCCACTCTGGCAGCCCTGCCATTGCTAAAAATAACAGGCTCTGACGGAGTTGGCATCCCCTGCGCTGTCAAAGAAAAAGAACTTGCAAGAAAACTCCGGGAAATTGTTAATTAAAAACTTGACCCACATACAAACACTCGACCCCCGGACACAGCCATGACGTGGAAGAAGCAGCTGGCCATACTGGCCAAGCCCTACTACTGGGTCAACATCCTCCTGGCCGTTTCCTATTTGCTGGCCAAGAAGACCCACTTCATCTGCAGCCGCCTCTTCAATTTAACCGAGGAGGACGGCGTGTGCGACCTGGACGGGCGCGAGGTGGAGATACTCTTCTTCCTGCTGATCGTCGTCATGATACGCTCCCGCAAAACGGGCAGCGTCACGATGATCAACTACCTGTCATCGTCGTTCCTCTACACCAAGGTGGCCAATGGCATTCTCTGGGCCTACGCCGACTTCCGCTACGGCCTGGGCTTCCTGCTGCTGTGCGTGCTGGTGGGCATGGTCCTGCCGGAGCCCTCGTACCGCGGCCCCGAGCACGTCACCTACTTCCGCAACATTCAGGTCTTCGAGGAGGAGCTGGCCCGCGACAAGCGCACCGCCTGGCTGATCTGCTTCTATGCCGTGTGGAATCCCAGCTGCGTCCACTTTGCCCCCGTCTTCGCGGAGCTGTCGGCGGAATACAACACAGAGCACTTGCGCTTCGGCAAGATGGACATCGGCCGTTTCCCGGACGTCGCCAAGAAGTATCGCATCTCCGACAGCAGCTACTCGCGCCAGCTGCCCTCGCTGGTGCTCTTCCAGCAGGGCAAGGAGGTGGAGCGACGACCTTGCGTCGACAGCAAGGGCAAGCTGCAGAAGTTCTTCTTCTCCAGCGACAATGTGCGGGCCGCTTTCGGACTGAATCAGCTGTACAAGGAGGCCGTGGAGCGTGTGCCCGCCGCCAAGGAGACGAAGAAGGCGCAATAGTGGATGTCCCCCGGTCCCCCGGTCCCTCGATTATCTCATTTCTGTTTGTTTGTCTAGTTTTTAGTTTGTTTTAAATTATTAACGCGGCCACTGCCCCGGAGACACGTACAATTGCACTAGTAATTGCAATGCAATTATTTCTTTTAGTATTCACTAAAACGTGCACTCGCTGCACAGCCATTGTGTGTGAATTATTTATGTAGCCTTTGCATTCGCATTTGCATATTTAATTTTGTAGCTAATTGTCAGGTATACCAAATACATTTGAATGAGTGAACAGATGAACAGAGCCGTGAATTTTTTTATAATCAGCGGCAGATTTGAGGTCTCCCAACCAATTAGCGCGCTCAAACGATCATTTCCGTTGCTGAGAAATCAGAGAAGTGTCGGCGAATAAGCATCTGGAGCAGTTTCTTGGAGTTCTATTAAGGTTAATTAGGCTAAACCCAGTAAAAGTACAAAGTAAATGCTAATTCTTGCCATAAAACCTCGGAAAACTAAGCCATTTTAAGTTTTCAGTGCAAGCGACAGTCTTGAGGTTCTTCACTTGACTCTGGCAGTCACACGGGTTCCTGTCTTGGCTCAAGGAAGTAACATAAATTTAAATCTCGAGTTTTTCAACAATTTTTAAATAAAATGCAAACAATTTACGATCACAATTTATGAACCATTTATATGTAAAATACTCTGGTTGTGTTTATGAAATATAAAATGGCTTTGCCGTCCCGAATGTGTTGAGCGAAATTGTATAACAATGGAAATGGCGCACAACAAAAATATTTCCGCTCCGAAACGGGCAGACATCGGCCATATAGACAGGTCATTTATATATACAAAGTACATGTACTCCGCTGGTACATTTGTAGGTCTCACTCCGGCAGACGAAAAACGATGAACGAAATAAACGCAAATCCTTTTTATCCATTCAATATGCAGACACAGGCGACTGCACACCNTTTTTCAACAATTTTTAAATAAAATGCAAACAATTTACGATCACAATTTATGAACCATTTATATGTAAAATACTCTGGTTGTGTTTATGAAATATAAAATGGCTTTGCCGTCCCGAATGTGTTGAGCGAAATTGTATAACAATGGAAATGGCGCACAACAAAAATATTTCCGCTCCGAAACGGGCAGACATCGGCCATATAGACAGGTCATTTATATATACAAAGTACATGTACTCCGCTGGTACATTTGTAGGTCTCACTCCGGCAGACGAAAAACGATGAACGAAATAAACGCAAATCCTTTTATCCATTCAATATGCAGACACAGGCGACTGCACACCCACCACCCACCTTCACCCATCCACAGCCCACCGCCCATTTCCATCCAGCAGATGGGCGCACTGGGGCTTTTGTGGTTAATATTTGTGTTTTTACTTTATTTTCAATGAATCGGCCTGGAAATGGCCATTGTACGTGCATTGTATTGTGTATGGTAAATAATACGATTGTCTCACATGCAGCCTCGGCCATTTTATTGCGGAAAAGTTAAATTTCAATGGGATGTGTGCGTGCGAGTGTGTGTACGGACTGTGTGTGGGAGACGGGCGCTAGACAAGATGCTCCTACGCCACGAATTGGAGCAATTATAGCTGCGTTTGTTCCGGCTGTTTAATCGGGAAGGATTCCTCCGTATTATCGGCTGTCGCTGCCAGCCGTGCATGTCCCGTCCCGGACTTGTCCTGTGACAACGTTACGTATACCCGTTCGCCATGTTTATCGAACACTGTCAGTGGCTTCTCACTGAAGAAAATCCAATAAGCACTTGCCTTCCAACTTCGAGCGACAACAAAACGCATTGTCGTCGCTATTTTCACGTTGATTTCCCTCATTGCAGCACCCGAAATCAGTGCTGGCCACATTCAATTGATTCTGAGTGATTTTTTGGACGCTACCCTGGGGAGGCAACCAAAAGGGAATAAAGGACTTTTAGTGTTGAATAATTTGTAAGAAATTCTTGACTATATTTGGAAATCAGTGGTAATTTTTTAAGGTATTCAAAAGGTATCAAAAAAAGCTGTTATTTGAACAAATAAACCAGCATTTTACAGCAATGTGGAATAATTTTCTACAAATTCTTAAATATATCAGGAAATCAGTGGTAATGTTTTAAGTTATTCATAATGTTTTAAGGTATAAAGCTGTTATTTAAACAAATAAACAAACATTTTACAGCAATATTGAATAATTTGTTAGAAATTCTTGAATATATCAGGAAATCAGTGGTAATGTTTTAAGGTATTCAGAAGGTATAAAAAAAGCTGCTATTTAAACAAATTATCAAGCATTTTACAGCAAATATTACAAGTACCTCCGTACTTCTCTTATCTACAGGTATATCTTAACTAGATCTATCTTAAATGTGGTTCCCAGGGTATTTCCCAGATCCCATTTCTATTGACGTTTACGTTTTACTTGAGCTTCGTTTTGGGTGCCCCGTATTTTTTATTGCGTTTTTATGTCAACACCAGCTGGCAGCGCCTTAATATCGTTTCGCTCTCACCGTCGGAGTGGGTTTTGTGTATTTCTGTCAATTGCTCACAATTAAATTAAAATTCAAGTCAAAGGCAGCCGCTGTTGAAATCGCAAACCCGAGCCGCAGGGCAGGACAACGGAGAGCAAGCAGCACAGGTGCTTTTCTTTATCACTACTCAATGTGTGGTTTTCCTCGGATAGATTAAATAAATCAATTAGGTTTGGGCTTTGCCCGAATGCCAGAGGGTGATTTTTTATAAGGGGCAAGTTGTATCATTTTATACAAACCTCGATTAATTGCATAAGTTCTTAAAGAGCTTCAAATATAAGTGAAAACATTTAAAGGGAACATTTGCAGTTTGCCATTTCCTAGGCAAACGAACTAGCATAAAAAGCCACTGATATAACAAGATTTGGATTCATAAATAAATTTAAAGCCAGCAAAAAAGGTTTTCCTTTGCTTTGCAAATTCATTGGTTTTGCGGCAAAATTTCTTTAAAATAAACTAAATAAACTCAAATTGCCCTGGGAATTGGTTTGTTTATTGTGCTTCATTTATATAAACACGAACCTGTTAGGCAGTATTTTTCTCTATTACTAAATTTACTAAATTGCCCAAAATTCGAAATATATTTCCATTTTGCGGGGACTAAACACTGAGAGCAAACTAATTAAAAGATAGTTAATGAGGTGTGTGTTTATTTGTCTAATATTACAGGTTAAATTTGTTGTTTAAGCTATTAAACGCAATGACAGGCATAAAAGGAGGCGTATTCATACACATTTGTTATAAATCTTAATGCTTAAAGCCGTTGCGGGCATTTTATTGATTGGAAATAATTTAAAATGCAACTTGAATGATTTACGGAGGGGAAATCCAATACCAATTTCAATATGTTGCAATAACACTAACAGATATCGATGAAAGCCTCACGTTTTTCACTACGATTTTCCCATTCGATTCATAAAACTTTCGCCAAATTGATTTATCCATGCACATGGGATTAATTCATTGGCTGCTTTTGGTTCAATTAATAATTACAAAAGTCAGCTCTGAATGTGCCCCAAGAACAGGCAACCGAACCTCACCAACCCCAGCTTGTACAATCCAGTTTCGTTTAGTTTTAGCTTTAACGATTTTGTAATTACCCATAAGTGCTATATTATTTCAATGGTACTTTTGTTTTCCTCCTTTTTTTATTATTGTGCCTGGCCCATTTGCAAACACAGGTCCTTTTGGGGTAGCTCGGTGAGGTGGTGGTAGTGGAAATCGTCGTCGTGGTTTTGTTTTTGGCCGAAGCCCTAAAAAATTGAAAAGTATTTACATGAAAGCTGCCAATTCGCGTACACACACGTGGGACTTTTTTATAAGTGACTTTTGTGGCCTGCTTTTTCCATCTGTTTTGTTTTCTGAATACATGAAAAACTGGACGCTTTTTTCTATACAAATGTGAAGGTATTCGCGCTCCAATAACTGCACAAAGGATGGACGTTTTGGGGTTTTTGGTATGGCTACCATAACAAAGTCCAGTCCTGTTTTTGCCAAACATATTTTTGACAAGTGCCCTATAACTTTCCGCGACGGAGAGCGTGTGAAATTTATAGAGATTTACAATCTCTGCCTGATAATCTGCCAGGTCACAAAAACGTGCCATTAAATGATCTTTGAACTTTGCGTGGGTGCCCGTCAGTCTGCCAGGTTTTCAGGGCTGCTTTTTTGGCGTGCCAAATCGGGGTATATAAAGGCGACTATATCTTTGGGGTCTCAATAGTCAGCCAAACAATGCCGCACGACCTGGACCTGCCAAAATGGAAGTGATCCAATCGCCGTATAGCTTTGATATCCCCGCTGCCTTTATCTTCAACGATACGCGACACAACGATCCGGTTTACTGTGGACCCTACCTGCAGATTGTTAAGCACTTCGCCCTAACTTACCACTACAAACTGCTGCTGGATCCCTTGGAGAGTTTGCCCAAGAAGTCGCGGGTGGAGGAGGAGATAGCCGAAGGCATATACAACCTTTCACTGCATGGTGTTGTGATACGTCCGGAGAATGTCAGCGATCTGCCGCAGGTGATGCGCTACAGCTATCCGTTGGAGGTGTCGACCAACTGTGTGATGGTGCCACTGGCTCCGGAGCTGCCCAAGTGGATGTACTTAGTGTGGCCCCTGGGCAAGTACATCTGGTCGTGCCTCGTCCTGGGCACCTTCTATGTGGCCCTGCTGCTGAAGTTTGTGCATTGGCGGGAGCGTGGGAGCATTACGCGCTCGTATACCCGAAATCTGCTCCAGGCAATGGCCATGCTGATGTTCAGTCCCAACATGAACATGGCCGTGAAGCTGCAGCATGCCACATTGCGGGTGATTACCTTCTACACGCTTTTGTATCTCTTTGCCTTCATCCTGACCAATTACCACATCAGTCACATGACTGTCTTCGATATGCGTCCCGTGTTTATTCGCCCCATAGACACCTTGTCGGATTTGATTCGCTCGCGACTGCGGATTGTCATTCCGGACACTCTGCTGGAGGAGCTGCGCTGGCTCTCGGTGATGGACACCACTCCGCTGGAGGCGCAGTTCGATTCGCGCAGCTGACAGGACTATCAGGCCCTACTGGCAAGTCCTTCGCGCTCGCACGCCTATGTGGTGACCCAGGATGCCTGGCGCTTCTTCAACTTGCAGCAGCGCGTGCTCATCCAGCCGTACTTTCACCTGTCCCAGGTGTGTTTCGGTGGCCTCTTCAATGCCCTGCCCATGGGCATCAATGCCACCTTTGGGGATTCCCTTGATGACTTCATCCTGAATGTATGGCAGGCGGGTCTGTGGGCCCGTTGGGAGGAGGTTGCCTTCTACTACGCCCGCTTGGCGGGCTATGCGAAAATATTCTTAGACACATATCCCGTGGAGCCACTGAATCTGGAGTTCTTTATGACGGGCTGGATTGTGTTGGCCCTTGGACTACCTTTCAGTGCCCTGGTTTGGTGTTTGGAGATCTACATCCATCGACGAAAACAGAGACAGAGTAGGTTGCACTATAATCGTTTTGAGTGTTATGACGGTTAGGGGGTTCAACGTATTACAATCTTGAGTCAAGCTTCATCAATTAATTTCCAATTCATATCAACAAGAATGCAAAGCTTGTACGTTATTTAATCATAATAAATTTATAATGTTCACAAATAGTTGTCAGGGGATTAATTACTAAAAGGCAATTATTTATTTTGTACATGGGTTGCAATCGAAACAAGTATTTGTCAAGTAGTCCCAAAGGAGCCATTAGACTTAAAAGGAAGCGCAACCCCAAAACCGAAGGTCTTGTTATTATTTAACTCAAATAGCTTCTTGGGAAAAGTCATGCGGTTCCTGACACTCATCAACCTTTTGCTAGTGTCTAGCATATCCAAAAGTTATGGCTGGAATATAAGATATCTTCTTGGATTGCTGTCACCTTTTGCCCGGATGAACGTCTTCCAGGAAATTGTGTGGTTCGTTAGTCCCCAACAGAACCTCGAGCAGGTTGATGAATTTATTCGGAAAATAGACGAAATCTATGGCAGCTCTGCCACCCAAACGGTGGTGAACAATAACACGGAGATGCGAATGAATCGCTCGCCGGCCCGCAGGAATCACATGAGCTTTGTGTTCACAACCGGAGCCGAGGACCCCATAATGAGTGTGTTTACCAAAGTGCTTCTTGGGCGGCATTATTACTTTTCGATGATAATGTATGTGGACAAAGTGGGCGACATGCAACCGATTCATGATCTCCTCATTTTCGCCTACAATGAACAATTTATGAACTCCTTTATCTACTTTGAGACAGAAGATGGCTTCAATCATTTATTTGGAGTCGTAAAGTTTCCGCGAATGCAGTTTGTCAACCGCACCAATATCCTTCAGTACTTTGCCGAGGCCTCCAAAAAGATTCTGAGTGCCCGCTCGGATGTTGAAGGATTCGGATTCGATACGCCCCTGCGTCAGGATCTGCCGCACCTCTTCAAGTGGCGTGGGCGCTACGATGGCAGCACATACCGGATCATTGACACCTTTGTAAAGTTTATAAATGGTACCTTTTCGGAGCTAAGGATGCCACCAGATGCACTGGGTGGGGAGGTGATCAATATGAAGCAGGCTCTGCAGCTGGTTCGGGATCGGAAGATGGAATTCTGCGCCCATGCCTACGCCCTGTTCATGCCGGATGATGAGCTGGACATGTCGTATCCCTTGCTGGTGGTGCAGTGGTGTCTCATGGTCCCACTGTACAATAGTGTGTCAACCTACTTCTACCCCCTGCAGCCTTTCGCTTGGAATGTTTGGTTTTTTGCCCTGGGAGCCTTGTTTGCCTTGGTCGTTTTGGAGCTCATGTGGATAAGGACTTTTGGAGATTGGAGTAGCTGGCATGGAGTGCTTTTGGATACCTTTTGCTATATCATTAATGTGCCCACCGAAGGACAACTTCAGCGGCCCTGTCTGCTACGCATCCTCCTGCTGGCCGCCGTCTTCTTTCACGGATTCTTTTTGTGGGCAAATTACACCTCCAATTTGGGCAGCATTCTGACCGTGAATCTCTTCCATGCCCAAATAAACACCATGGACGACATTGTGAATGCCCAATTGCCGGTGATGATCATTGACTATGAGATGGAGTTTTTGTTGAACCTGAACAAGGAGTTGCCGGAGGAGTTCCTTGATTTGCTAAGGCCCGTGGACGCGTCTATTTTCTCGCAGCATCAGACCAAGTTTAACAACTCGTTTGCCTACTTTGTGACCGAGGATCACTGGCAGTTCCTGGACGAGCAGCAGCAGCATCTGAAGCAGAGGCTCTTCAAATTCAGCAGCATTTGCTTCGGCTCCTATCACCTGGCCTTCCCGCTTCAGATGGACTCGTCCCTGTGGCGGGACATCGAGTACTTCACCTTCCGTATTCACTCCTCGGGCCTGCTCAACTTTTATGCCCGCAGTAGCTTCGCTTCCGCCCTGCACGCCGGATTGGTGGAGCGTTTTCAGCAGACACAGGAGTACACCTCGGCGGGTCTGCAACACCTGGCCATCGCTTTTATTTATCTGCTGGTGATGAGTGTCCTGGCGGGCGGGGTTTTCGTCCTGGAATTGTTTTCCAGGAATCGTACTCGGCGAATGGATCCCAAGCAGTCCTAATTAAACGTAATTCATTTATTCCATTATAAGTGCTATGAACTCAAACAAAAAACTCAAATAAAAAGCTAAAGTTAATAAAGAATTTTTGGTTTCAACCTTGCAGTTAATATACTGGAGTATATTCTGAATTATTTAAATGATTAATGTTGTTTAAAAACGTTTATTTATAGCAGCTTTTCGGTTATTCTAGCTCCAATACAATGATTGGATATGTAACAAGATAACAATATGTGGTTATATATGTTTGGTTTAGGATATATGTATTTCCCCAAAGGGTATTATTAATTTTGATGAATATTAATAGAGGTACTCGTGCATTTCTCGAGTATACATTTCAAAAAGTTCAGCCTACTTTCATAATTTCATAAAACGCCTAATAAAAGACCTGGGCTTGCGGCAGAATGCCACCCGAGGTCCCTGCTTGAGGGTGATGTGCTGATACCATTTCATTTCGACGGCAAAGGCCACTCCAGATAGCACCAATCCTAATGTCCAGGTGCGCAGCATGCTGGAGAAGAAGCTGAGACTGAGGGCGTTCGGCTCCTCCTTCACGATGTGGACCTTAGTGCGTCCCAGATGAATGGCCTCCCAGAATGCCTCGCGCTTCCAGTGATGCATCAGTCCCGCCTGCTGGGCAATCATGATGTACTCGGTCATGGGGGAGCGCAAATGGGAGTCCAGGTGCATGGGAAAGACGTGGTAGAAGGGACCCTCGCAGATGTCTGTCAACCGGAAAATGGGCTTCCGTAGGTGATTCTGCTGCATCTCCAGGTAGCGCCACCGATCGCTGCTGACAGTGTAGCCAAAGGTTGTGTTAAACGGCTCCCGATGCATATCCATCACATGCTTGTCCACCACATTCACTTGATGCATGTAGCTGTCCGGGTACTGCTGCGGCGACTTCTTCATCCTTTCGTACTCGAGACCCAGCATTAGGACCCTTAGATTGGCATCCACCACATCCTGGACCGTGTTAACCTGTCGCTGCGGTGGGGCTGTGGTGAAGTAGCTGGTCATCCGCGATATATACATATTGGATGTCACAATGCCTATGATCGCAAGCAAAACAAACAGATAGCGCATACGCCATGTGGGCGTTCGAATGATAAAAGTGGGCGCCATGTAGGTCAAAGTGCAAATGGATTGCAAGAAGGCGGCACTAAGGTCGCGGGGTCTCAGCGGCGAGCACAACCAGATGGCCAGGGTCATGTAGAGAGTAAACAGGATGGTCAGGATCCAGACATTGCTCTGGAGTGCCTCTCGCATGTAGTTCTCCGTGGGCGATTGATTGCGAAAGGGCACCATGATGCAGCAGTCGTTGATGCCAATGGGATAGCTATAGCTGACTATGTGTCGGACTGTTAGTTCGGTAAAGGAGTGTATCAGGGTCTCGTACACTCCCTGGGCCACCAGGTCCAGCAGGTTCGTTATATTCATATAGTCCATCGTCATGTTGGCGGTGGTGTCCACCAGCGTGGCATTTACAAAACTTAGAAAGCCCAGGAACAGATTGCCGCTGGTCCCGTGCACAAAGTTCTTCTCATAACTATTGGTCGGACGGTCGGATTTGAATACCCTCGGCAGATCGTATAGGATGGGTGTGCGCACCTCGTAGCCCTGCATGTCCTTGGCGTACCTGACAAAGAAATCCTCGGACTGCCAAGACCCGGTTTTATTTATCACCGAGGGCGTGGGATAGGGCTCCAGGATAAACAGATTGTTCTTGATGGTCACGAGCACTGTGTTGATGAACTGCTTGCTCCACACCCAGTCGTAGATGCTGGTTACGTCTGCCGAAAACTGAGCAAAGGACTCGGGATTCGAGTCGATTTCGCGGCTCTTGAGTCTGGGGAAAAACACAAAGATCGTCTTGAGCCAACGAATCCCTCGCAAACTTCGCGCAGCCAGTTCCATGATGGGATCGTCTCGGCCCGTCGTGTAAATCATGACCAACGAGGGAGTACTAATAAACTGAATCATCGGTATCGGCGCTTCATACTCTCGGGTCACAAATATATTAGGGGCCAACGGAAATGTACTCCAAAAGTCCAAGAAAAACTCCTGTGCATCCTTGTGCTTAAGATTCAATCGCTCGGATATGTAAAATATAAAGTTCTTGAAGTGATACAGCTGAGTAATCTCGTAGATCAGCTGCAAAACGAAGGTATTGTTGATCAACTGGAGTTGGCCGGACACCTCAGATCCGTTAACCCCGCGCAGGGATGTGGTAATTTTTGGCTCGCGGAGAAAGAGTTCCGCTACACGATTTTCCATATTAGTTAGGCGAAGGTCCGAGGGTTACTGTCAAGTTGAAGGACGTGGCGGCCCTTGCATGTGGACCCAGTTGACAATAAAGAGCATTTATCACTGGGTACTGATTAGTGGGATATCCAGGAGCGGAATTTATACATACTGACATATTTTTATAACCACAATACCGGGGTTTTTATGATTTATTTTAACATAACTAATAATTATTTACGCTACTTTTTGTAGGCTTTTTGTAAAGCGATTTGGGGACACTTTCTTGCGCCCCTGGATTGTAAATCAGCCCTTTTAGCCGTACATGTTTATTAACTCATAAGGCCCTATTGCTGGGCTATCTTAAGGCCAAATCGCAATATTTAACATTTTCGCAGTTTATGCGACAAGGGCCATATAATTGGACAAATAGGTACGGGTCATGCGACAGCCAGGTCTGCGGGCCATCGCTTGAATTGGGCCAAAACCAAAATGCATGCCATGCGAGCTGGGAAAATTGTGTTCGACAAGGCGGGAAATATGAAAATTGTCGCTGAAAGTGGATAATGAATTTAAAATGCTCGTGCAGTCTGCTTTTATGGCACTCACACAAAAAGTTGTTTAAATACGTGTTTTTAGAATTGAAGTCACAAAAGCAAACTCAATTAGGCCGCTAAATGCCCTCAATAAAGGGACGTTTATGTGGATAACTTAAAGCGGAGGTTGGAGCATGGGTAAAATTTAAATTGCCTTCGTGTTGCCAAGAATTAAAGATGCTGCTCTTTTGCTGGCCATTTTATCGGCATTAAAATTCATTCAAATGGCCTTTTGCGCTTCAATTGATGGCAAAGCTCGCCGAACCGTTGGCATGTTGCATTGCTCATTAAAATTTAATTGCTGCAAAACTCCATAATTGAGGCAAACGCCATCGGCTCGGCTTGGCCCGCCTGACTGGCAGCCACGAAAGCCTATCAGGCCGTGTGTCTCGGCGTTTGAGATGGCCACATGGCTGCCTAATGCAATTAGCCACGCACACATCGGCTCAAGGACTTCGGCACTTCAAATTCAATGGCTCAAGGTCTCTCCTCCGCTCGCGTGCTGCCACAAAAGCACAAAGCCATTCGCAGCTTAAAATATTCATGATTAATGCAGGCGAAAAGGTTTTTCCAAGACCCCATTGACAGTACTGACTTTGGCCGTTTTGTTTGCCGGATGATTTGACAAAATTATGTAATTTACCGCTTCTCAAAGTTTGAACTTTGCACTTGCCAGGGCGGGTATCCTCAAGTTTGTGCGTGGGACTCCCAGCAGCTGGCCAACACCTGGAGCCATACTTTGTTCGCAGGCCAGAGGGTTTGAGTGCATCGCATCCCCGCTCGACGCAGCGTTGTGGCCCCAAAAGCCAAACAAGGCATTCTGTTGCCTTATTTGCGCTTTTATTTTCGCTACCTTTTTATGTTGGCGCCGAAAGCGCTAAAATACATTTAAGCCATATTGTGCGGGCTTAGTGCCTTTTACGCTCTGCTCATGACAGAGGATATTTGAACAAATCAACCGGGATTTTATGGTTTTAAAATTAATGCATTACCCCAATGATTAGCTTGTATCGCCAGATAATATATTTAAGGAATAATGAAAGTTGCTGCGATTGTTTTTGATGCAGCTATGATGTATAAATGTATAAAATTAGTTATTTTTTTACACGATTTTCTTAAACATCTCTGAAAAAACGAATGCTATAATAAAACCCAGGTAGTGGATAAACAAGCTTTCGTAACTGCCCAACTTTGCCAGCTTAAAACTGAAATATATGGCAGCGCATGGAAAAAGAATTGAAAGGGATCGATAATGGGACTCCCCAAGAAGAGTTTAAGATATGGATCTCTGAATTTCGACCACAATTGACATTGAGAGGTACCTGTGTCATTATTGTTCGGAATCCGCTTACTAATTTGAGTACTTGAATTAATTGGTAGCTTACTATTCGCTAAGCCCTTATTGATAAAAAGCCTAAAGGGGAAGCAGTTGCCGTTTAACAAATCGCTATAATTAAATACGTACACTTTAGTGGCGGCATTTACCACTGGCAGCTGTATTATGTGCACCACAACCCACACGACACAATCTGTTATTAAGTTATAAATTCGCCACCCAGCAGCTCCCTCTGGCGTTTGCCTTATTTTTTTGTTTGTATTCCGTGTATCTCATTTCGCGTTTTTATACCTGGTTTTTAAAAAGAACAAGGGCATATTGAATTCGTACGAATGTATGTAACAGGGAGAAGGGAGCTTTTCGGACCCCAAAATGAGTAACATATATACTCGTATTATTGATCAGCATCAACAGCCGAGTCGTCCACGAAATTTTGTAGCGTCCGCAATTTTAACTCTAGATGCAATAAATTTATATGGTATATTGGTAGAGCCAATATCTATTTGCATTGCGAAAATCAGCAGGTTACAAAAACATCCGCCCGCGCAAATGACAAAAATGTATGGCGAAACACAAGCTTCTCTATAGAAACATGCTGCGAATTTCTTATCCGCAATGTTTATCCATACCTCCGAACTTACCTGGTCATAGTCTGGGCCTTCTCTTCCTCATTGCTGGCAGGTTAAGCAGTAAATCGCCTCGACGCACTGCCTCAGTTCCGATGGTGCAGCAGATCCTTGCGAAACTTCCAGAGAAGGTGACAGTCGAGTCTGAACCGAATTTCGGTATCACCTTAAATTGTAGGGGGAAAACAATTAAGGACAGACAAATCTAGCTCAAGGACTAAACCCTTTGTACATACCTATACTATCCTTGTTTCTGGTCGATATCCTTAGCCTCCGTGTCCCAACTGCAAGCACGCGGCTACTGCATAGGGTTGAACACATTTTTTATGTAGCGGATCGCTTGGATGCACTGCTTCAGGGGGGTGGTCCTCCCGATCTGGATCTGGATCTCCTTAGGGTTGGCATTTCTATGATGTAGCGTATGTCCAAGTTCAGGTGAGATGCTGCAGCAGATTCTTGGATGACGAAGGCGATGCAGTCAGAGGGGGCAATGATCCTCCATTTTCCAGTAGATTGTTGGCGGGGAGATCGGGCGGATCCGATGCCGGAGATGCGCTCGCGTCCAGGAAATAGCCGCCCAGGGCGACGCCTGGCGAGGGGAACTAGAGGAGGGA
>JAJJHQ010011843.1:606515-724100 GCA_021223825.1 Drosophila ironensis
GTGTTTCTACGGTTCTAAAAAGAACACAATATATAGAATTCGTACGGAAGTATGTAACAGGGAAAAGAAATGGTCTGCGACCCGAATTTTGCGATTTAGAAACACAAATTTCAGATATAATATTGGTATATTACATTCGTGTTGCCAAAATCAGTCAGCGACGTAGGTCATCCACAAATCGTGAAATTCTGTGGCGTCCACTACAGACTCCAAGTTTGGATATTACATTGGTAGAGCCAATATCAATCTATGCTGCATAAATCAGCCGTTTACGACCACCTCTGCCCGCGCTATTGGTAAAAAAATTGGTGCACTCACAATTTACTTAATATTACTATTATTTTAAAGCTAAAACTGCCAAATTTAGATTTGTTATTAGAGTAGCCAATATCTTGGCTAAAAAGAAGTGGCAATCACTTCCTTCCGCGACTCTGCAACCAAGAACCGGGTATTTCTAGTCGAGACACTCGACTATAATCGCTCCTACTTGTTTTTAGTTGCACTTTATATTTTTCAAACGGCGAATGGGCATGGGGTGTCGTGTGGTGTGGAGTGGTGTGGTGTGGTGTGGTCTGGTGATGGGGATGTGTTTTTGCCATTTCTAAGCGGAAGCGAAATGTGCGAGAGTAGTTGAAAGCCCTCGAGTTGTTTCGTTGCCGTTGCTCATGTCAAGTGCCAGCTGCTGCCATTCTGCCTGGCCCGTCCCCTGTCCTCCGTCCCGCCAACCTTTAACCTCCAGCCTCCAGCCTTCCAGTTCTCCTGCACCCTCCGACGGACAGCTGGTCTGCACTTCGACATTTAGCGCCGCCCACATGGTTGGTTACCTCCCGAGAGCTCAGGTTCGCCGTCCCCTGGCCATGGTGTCCCCTTTCGCCCCCTAACCTCTGGCGAGCAGGTGCATTTGACTGGCACCACAGCATGTGTACGTACACACACCCATACTGGCACATATCTGGTTGTGTGCCAGCAACTAACTGTTAAGCGAAATTACCGCAATCTCCGCACGTCGAACACTTTTTAATGCTGAAAAATGTATTTTCTAATTTTCTCTCCCCTTGTTGTCGGTGGTGTGCCTTTTCCACCGGCGCGCTCGGGGTTGGGTCAAGTTTATTTGGCTTTGTCAGTTTTTCGGCAACTTCGGCAGGATGGGCCGGCTACTTGGGCTTCCCGGGCAACCTGGGAGCCGGAGCAGGTGCTGCAAACGGCGAGTCTTCAACTGGCCGGCTCTATGTTAATGAAAAGTAATTATTTTCCAGCCAAGACGAAACTTTCGGCACACCGCTAACCATGGAAACTTTCAGACAATCTATAGTATGTATGAAAAATGCCATTACCACGAAGAATCTTTTCCAAAATGTTCATATTATTTTGCTACCAAAGAGAAAAGCAATTTGTTTAATCTTTGCAGCTTGCCAGGGGAAAAAGAGGACAAAATATCATAAAGCTGATTTGCCAGCGAATATTTTGAGGACAAAAGTTACAGGCTAATAACGTTGTGGAACAACTTTCGCAAAAGCATCAATGCATATTTAAGTGAAATTAAAATTAACTCACTCACTTGTTGCTTTGTTTCCGGCTCTGTGGTGTCTTAATTAAGGCAAAGTTTATTACAAAAGGCTTTTAAAGAGTTGCATCCACTCAGACGCGAGCACTTGGCATTTTGGCAGCTGCCCGAGATTTCTTATTTTTTGTATAATTTAGCCATTTTGTGCTGGGAAAAATTGGAGTTAGAGCAAAGGAAAAATCCGGCACGAATTCACTTTGTTTTCATGCCTTTTCCTCTGCTTTGGCCCTCATTATCTCACTTGGCCAAGCAACAAAATGCCGGAGCTGCCGAGAATCGTTTGCTAAATGAGTCAAACTGAGTGAACTCCTTGAATCGCAGCATCGCCGGCAAGTGCAACTTTTCGGGTGGGCAGCGGCAGCAAATAATAATGTTTGCAATTAAACTAATGAAGACATTTGCCAGGCAGCAGCCAAAAAGTTTCCGCCAGGTCGGGTCAATTAGAATAAGAAGCTGCCTCGGCGGAAGGCAATTCCCTTCATATTGACCATGCAATGTGCCATCCAAGTTGCAATCTGTGTCATGTTAAGTGCCATCATTTGACAGTGAGCAATATTAATGGTTGGCTTGCCAGTTTTTCCTTTACAATTCATGTACCCGTGTGCTGCATGACACGAGGACGCAACCCAAAACAATACATAAAAGCTAGCGCCAGGAGGGCTGGCTCAATAGTTTGCCATTTGCAGTTGAGCGAGTAATCTCCCAGAATTTCAAGGACTGCCCGCGCATCCAGATCGCGTATCTATCTGAGTGTGCATTTGAAAACTGCTGCCATAACAGCACAGTTTGAATTGGGGGAAATGAAACCAACCCGAGCAACCAACCAACCCAATCCACCGGCGGACCCACCATTTGTGCCACCGCGGGGCGATGTCACCAGCAAAAACCGAAAAACCGGTCGCCAAGGCAAAACTTTTTGCCACTACCAGTTGGTTGCCATTGCAATCACGCGGATCCTGAACTGCAGATAAGCTCCTTTCGGGCGCGGAGCAGTCACCAAAATAAATTAACAAATTGTCGGAGGTGTGCGGGGGGTGGTGTGGAAATGGAGCCCAATGCCAAATGAAAAGTTTTCGTTTTTAATTTAATATTTTATTTTTATTTACTTTTCTCGCGCTGGAATTTTTGGTTTTTCGTTTGCTGTTACAATATTTGTCTGCATAAAGTTTTATAATAATCCATTTCTCTGTTAGTTGTTATTGTTGCCTCTGGATCCGGGTATCTCTCAGATTCAGATTCAGATTTAGATCAGAATTTGTCATCTTTAATTGCGCAATATAGCCATATTGGCGTGCGCAATCAAGTTTTGGATGTTGTATTCGATTTGCAATCAATCGGTTAAAGTTATCTCTCTTTGGTTTACGGATGTATTATCATCGTAATGCTTAGACATTAAAATTTAAATAAAATCTCTCATTTAAGCAAATATTGTATAACTAAATAATTTCTTTACAATTAAAATCATGCGCCAACAGTTTGAAAATCAGTTAGCCTCTTAAGTATGTTTCGGTTACCATAACTGTCTTGTATTATTTGTTAAGCATTTTATTATGGTAATTACAATCGTTAGCTAATTTGACACATAAAGCGGAAAACTTAACAACAATTTATTGTTTGTTTTTTTTTGTTGAATTTTTTTGTGTGTTATTTTTTGTTAGGTTGCAATGATCTGCAGATCAATAGACACTTACCGCTAGGTACAATATTTATCATTAATCCATTTAATTTGTAACATTTACTCCATCTTNTTTTTGGTGAATTTTTTTTGTGTGTTATTTTTTGTTAGGTTGCAATGATCTGCAGATCAATAGACACTTACCGCTAGGTACAATATTTATCATTAATCCATTTAATTTGTAACATTTACTCCATCTTTACTGTTTCTGTTAATCCTGTTGTTACATTTACTTGTTTTACTGTTACTGTTAATGTTACTATTACTGTTAATTTTAAATTTTGCTACTAATAAAATATACTTTATACGCTATTTTATTTATTTATCGTTATACACTCTAAGTACGATTCTGATGAGCGCCCTCGTTCTCGTGTTTGCCCCAAAGATCTGGTATAGATTATGAAATTACTTGCCCTCAAAACTCACTTTAAAATATTCTCGTTTTAGTTAGGATTTGCTTCTCTCATTCTGTTTGGTTTTAGTATTAGTTTTTGTTTTGTTTTTAACATGGTGGTATTTTGCAGTCAGCGTTTAGAAGAGCTTCTCTTATAGTGATGGCATCATCTGCTTTGAAAAAAGATTGGGGATTCTTTGTAAAGACTTGGATAGGCGGTTTTTTTTTGTGGAAGAGCAGCTGGTGGGTAGTTTTGATCAAATCAAAGTGGTGCGGAGTCGAAAAAGCTGGCTAATAGTAATCAAAACAGTTCGGCTAGCCTATCGGTAAGATTGGAAATAGATTGGCAACTGCTGCTGTGTCTTAGAAGATCTGATTCGGATTTTTCAATATGTTTTTTTTTTCAATTTAATTTTGGCTTTATACTCGACCAGGTTGCACCACAATTTACAATTCGCTACCTCTAATTGTAGCCATATGTTTCTCTTGCCTTTCTCCACGTTTGGCTATGCAAGGTTATTTTGTTTTTTATTACGTAGAGTACGAGTACGAGTACGTTTACGCCGTACGCCGTACGTAGTAGCAACATCGAAAAAGTTGTCCAAAAGGATTAGCGTATTGGTATTATGTTGTATATATCTACACGTATGTATATAGTTCAATAGTTGTTATTCATGCACTGGTATATATAAGTATGTATAATATCTGTGTATATAACTATCTTGAATAATACATTCATATATATGCTCTTGTATATTCTTCTCTATCGTAGATAAGTATAGATAAGTTACATACATACATCATTTATATAGTTTAGTTTCCATAATTATAGTTGTTGGTTGTTTTTTCCACGTTATCGGTATGTATGTATATGTTTTATAGACACAATTTGTTCACAATTCTCTCTAAGTTTATATTTAGAAATAGAGGCGGTGGCTTTTATTTGGACTCCATTTATACATTTAGTCAGTGAAACGAAACGTAAACGTAAACGAGACGAAAACATTTCAATTAAAATGCAGAAACAGCAAGATAGAGTAAGGCTTTTGGCGGCAGAAGTCGCGTCGCACAATTGTTTGACAGCGGCAGCCCACAGATGTATGCTACACTTATTTACCTACTAGTACGCCTACATATTCGAGTTTCGAATGCAAACAAAAACCGAAAAACACAACAAAAGCCATGGAATTTAACGCAGTACATGTCGAATGCACTTAATTTGTTTTTCGGTTTTTCTGTTTGCTCTTTTGTTATTTAATTTTTTATGTTTTCTCTATTTTAAATTTATTTTTATTTGTTTTTCTCATAGTTTTTTGTATAGCAAAATCACATTTGAATCTCCTTTTGTTTTGTCGAGAAAAAATCTAAATCACGCTTTCAGAATTGCTTCGTTCAACTTCTATACAATACATCGCTTTGTTCGCATAATTAGGTTCAGATATGGTTGTATGGTTATAGCTGCTCTTTGATGTGCATTTGTCTATAATAACGTATGTATATTTTCGTATGCATGCCCCGATGTGGATGTTGTTTATTGATTTGTCGAACGAACTGATGCGAATAATTGGCGTTTTTGGCGGGCTAAAGTAACTCGATTTTTGCACATGAATTTAGTACGATGTGTGTGTTATCCTAGCTTAGTCTATTAGCTAATAATACAATACATTCAATATGGAGTATTTTCCTTACTTAATTGCCATGTTATGTTACACAACTACAGTTAAGTTTTACTTTGAAATTGACATTAGGATCATTCATCGTTGGCTCGCACTGTGACATGCATTTGGCCGAACTTCTCTGGCTTAAGTATGTAAATTAAAGTTCCAACTACACCGGAATTGACATAAATTATAAATCAAATTGTGGTGCAGTTACATCTACCAGTAATTCTATCTATAAGTATTCTATCCAAAGCAGCTACGAATCTGCGATAGTTATTGTGCACATTTCTAAAATAATTGAGAGACAATTGACACTAATCTTAATGGTTACCAAACACGTGGTGTCCAATCTTTAAATTGGTGTTCTTTTATTATTATCGTTATTTTATATCGTTAATTTTTAATTGTAGATTTCCATTTGTATTATTGTTGTATTCTTACGACTAATATAGATCTTTTCTTTTCTTAATGCCTTTGAAAATAGAGGATGAAAATGTTTAATCACGTTGCGAAGCAAATTGAGCAACTTATTGAGAACGATTTTCCGATTTTTAATGCCTTATACCGTTTCCATTTAACACATGGACCCAATTTAATTTCCCTTCTTTTTAGGTATATATTTTCTTGTCTCTTATGTCTCATAAAATTTCTTTACAATTGGTGCGCATTTAACGCTGTTTTCATTTGGCAACACATTTATAAAAATACAAAACAAACTATACAAAGCAAACCAACTTGTGCATACTTCAATTGTACACACTTCACCTGGTAAATGCATGCGCTTTAACCTTAGGTTTACAAACGATTTTCAACAGTTTTAATATACAATTTTTGTGCTCAGGTATTTACAAGTAGTCCTTGTCTAAGCCGACCGACAAAGTTTCGAGAGCGTTTGTGTAATTGTTTTTCATTTGCTTGTTGCAAGAACATTTCATATATCAAGGCCATATGTTAAATTGTTGTCTTAGTTTCATGTGGTTGCACAATGTAATTAAATGAATGTAACCCAAAAAACGAAACAATTCCGAAACCGAAATAATTATAATGTAGCAACTGAATTTTGGTCCCTATACCTTTTATTTTAAAATGTAAGAAAGTCAATTTCTGTTTTTTGTTCGGTTGTAATAAGCTCTTTGTGTTCTATCCTACAATTATGTGGAGTATGAGCCGATAAGCAAAGGAAGGCGAATTAAACTGCTTTAAACAAACTCTGGGAACCGGTGAGAACATACAAATACAAGCTGAAAGCCACAAACAAATTGAATTTTTCCCGAGTTTAACCTCCGCAAAACATGTGGGCGCTTCTTTTTTTTTATGCAAGTGCCTGAGAGCAATTTATTTATTTGAACTATTTTATTTGGCTTGGTAGACAAACAATTTGGCGTTTGTCATGGATGCTGAGCTCCAGTAACAGCCATCAATCAATGGCCGCTGCGGCATGGACATGCGACATGCAATTTAACGCCAACTGCAAGGCAACAACAAAAAAAAACGTGTATGCTGTAAGTCTGAAATAATATTAATCCCGACGGATAAATAAAGAAACAGTTGCATTTGTACGCTGTCCATTGTTGTGGTCTGTGGTCGTCTGAAACGGAATAAATAGAGCATGGGCAAACACACGCTTCGGCTATTAAGAGGCCGAAATAGAAAAAACCAGGCTAAGACCTGAGAGCCACAAAGGCATCGGCCGGCGGCCAGCGGCCAGCGGCCAGCGGCCGGCTTGTCCGGGGAAAAGGCCATGCATTTTAAATGGAATATTTATGTAAGTCGTTTGGTTTTCAACTCTCTCTGTAGGCCAGGACCGTCTGGGAAATGAAATAATAGACAAAGGATTAGAGAGGTCCAATAGAGAATTGGAGAATCCTCTACTTTACATAAAGTTCGGCTTAAGTAAATAATTTATTGAGCCACAAGACACAAAAACACACAGGATACTGGATAGCCGGGACAAAGACAAGGCTTAGGCATTTAGTAACTGCCCGTAGATTGAATCGGATGGGCCCGAAACGGCACAGGATGCCGAATGCTACTATACCTACATAACATACATATGTGTAAGCCCAAGTCATTTGATAAATGTATCCATGCCCACTGATTGACCCTTTCCCCCAGGCTGCCGCCTGGACTTTCAATATTGTTTTTCGTTATACGCCCATTGCCAATTGCAAACGGGGTCTGGGACGGGGGCATTTGGCTTAAAAAGTTTTTCCTTCAGATTAAGCAGGTCGGAAGGAAGAAGGAAGGAAGGAAGTCAGAGGAAGCTAGCGGGGGCGGTCAGCAGCCAGTCCTTTTAATTAAACAATGTTAAATGCAATTTCACAAAATCGGTCATGCGGAAAACGATTGGGAAAAGCGGCCTCCGGCCAGCACGTTAACCAGTTTTCAAAGTGGAAATAACCTAAGTTTTCTAAAAAATCTTAATAGATGCCAAGAGCTTGAATAGTAGGAATTTAATGCGTTTCAAGTTTAAACGGTCAGCGGTCTGTGGTAACATTTTGTGATATTTATAATTTGTTTACCAACTGTCAGGCCTGTCGCTAAATTAATTTGTTGCCGGCTTAAATGTTATGTTTGGTACGTGATGTGAAGTTAATTAGATCATTGTTGGGATTATACCATTTTACAGTTCGGTGAGCAATTATTATGTATTGCAGCGAATGTTAAATAACAATCTAAATGCAAATTTTTGACACTAAGCTTATCGCATTTTTGCCAACACAAAGTCTACAAAATCTCAGCCTAAATGTGTGGTTTGTAACTATTTAAAAGGGGGGTTTGGCACAATTACTTACCACATGCACAGCAAGCAACTGAAAAGTGGCTAACTCAAAAACATGTCTATTGATTAAAATCTCAGTAAATTAGCAAACTATTTAAAGGTAACGAAATGGATTTAAGTGGAAGGAGACGCTACACAATCTTGATTCTTATTGTTGTTGTTCTGGTTGTTGTACTTGTTGTTGTAATGAAGGTGGTTGTTATTGTTGTTTTAGTTTGTTCTTGTTGATTGGAAAGGTTGTTGGTTTTTTTTTTATAGACTCGTATATATTTTTGGTTGGTTGTTTTTGGGGCTTTGGTGACTGAGGTGCTTGTTGTAGTAGTAGTAGTAGTAGTAGTAGTTGTTGTTGTTGTTGTAATGCGGCCACTAACTGTACTAGCTGCTACTTGTTGTTGTAAATGTTGTTGTTGTTGTTGTTGGAGTAGTAGTAGAGCTAACTGCAAATATGACAAAAGTATAGGTGAGTAAGGTGAGTTGAGGTTGAAATTGAAATTGAAAGAAGTTTTTTCACTGCTCGCACTAATTGTTGTGAAATAAAACAAAGTTTTCGTTCTTGTTTTTTTGTGTATAAGTTTAAGTTTTTCATTTATTTGTTTTTCGTTTTTCGTTTTTGGAATTCTGCTTTAAGATCAAAGAATTTGTATTTATGTACTGTTTGTTTTTGTCGTGGATTTGTTAAAGTGGCTGTTTGTTTGTTGTTTGTTTGTTTGTTTGTGGTATTCGTTAGATCCTTGCTGCAACGCTTGGCTTAAAAATAAATTGTATGTTTCAATGATGGTTTTACAATTTTTGCATTCATAGTTTTCATTTTTGTAATGTTTGGTTTCTGTTTGTTTTTGTTTTGTTTTTGTTTGCATTTGCACTACAGCGATTTCATAATTTGCTTATTCTTGGTTTCTGATGCTAACAACATTTAATAAATAGTAGTTTTGAATAGTTGCTAATAATTTTCAATGTGTTCATTACTTGTGTACGTGTTTGTGTGTGTGTGTGTGTGTTTGTGTGTGTATTGTGTTGTGTTTTTGTTTTTTAGCAAATTTGCTGTGCAGTACATGATATTTTGGTATTTTTGTTCATTATATTTTTTGTTTGTGGTTTGTTTATGCGTTTGCCTCGCCTGATAAGATTGATGTGTATATATATAGATATATATAAACGTATATATGTATGTCTGTATGCATGTAGCCATATAACTGCTGATTATGTCTCTGTGTGCCAGTGTGTAAATGCGACGCAGAATTCGTTCAAAAAATTAGCTCATACATAGTCGAAAAATTGGTTATCAAAAAGGACTTTGCTGTGATTATGTTGCATTCCATAGGCTTATACATATGTAAGTATTTTTGTATGTTATGTAGCGTTTATGTATGAGAGAGTGTATGCATGTACTTTATGTATATGTTTATGTTTATGTTATAAGTGTACTTAGTATATAATGTATGTAAATGTAGTGTGTTAAGTATTATGTGTTTTAATTACTTTGTCTCGGCTTCCATATTACTAGCTTATTACATTTGTTTTATACGAATTTTCCATTGTAACGATTCTTCAACTAAACACTTAGAAGGTTTCGATTTAAATTTGTCTCTATTTGCTTTTGCGATTTCATATTTAATATAATTTCATGTTCGGTTTTCGTGGCCCGCTCGTCATCCCAGAAAGTATGCTACACTTGCACAGTCGCGTCCTAAACTATAAGCACTCGCTCCCCGAACGCAATGAATGGAAAACACAAAGCTCTCCCACGCGGAAACAGCGAAAATGTTTACTTTTCTCATGCGTTAATTATTTAATTTAGTTAATGAGATTGTATTTATTCGGTGGATTAGTTTAACAAGTGTATGCGTTTGTGTCTGAGAGTGTGTTGGTTGTGTGTGTGTGTTTCGACCGGGTTTTTTGAATGCGGCCAAAATAACCCATTTCCGGCACACAGCGAACTCTAAATTAAAGTATGAACTAACTAAACTAAACTAAACTAAATCGCTCAACGAAAATTCAACTAAATTGCATATTAACATTGCTATTATTATTAGATGAGGGTGTGTTTAAACTTTAAACCGAACACAAGTCAAATTATATTGCACACGTTTAACGCAACAACTGGCCTGCGGTTAGCTTTCAGCTCGAATCGGACCCAAATCGAACTCAAATCGAAATCTGTGTGTGCGTCTCGTATTGTTGTGGGTATGGTTAGTCGCTTACAACCGGTTATTGTTAAACGGATTCGTCATGCTTGCCACATTAGTGAGCAAGTATAGTACGTTTATTGATAAACTGCACTGTACTGGCGCAGGCAGGGCTGCCAGGGCCTTCCACAGGTAAGGAGTGCAATTATTAATGCCTACATTCGAACTAAGCAGTATGCAACCCCATTGTCCCTGCTTCCTCGGTGGAAGGCGGGCTTAAAATTGCTAATAAATTATTTAGAGAGCTTAAGAGCCCGCACTCGTACTCCTTGAGCTTTCGGGGGAACTGTGTCAGTGTGTGTGTGGGTGGGGTTTAGTGCTTCACGTCAGGGAACTAAACAATGTCAGCTAAATACCAAGCCTAAATTCACTAAACACTCGTCTGGGGGGGAGATTGGAAATGATTTCATTGAATTTCTTCGTTTCCTGCAATTTCGTTTGCGTTGCGTTGTTGCATCATCTTTGCTTCGATTTGCAATTGGTTTTATTCATTTTTTTTTACATACTTTTGCACACTAAGACATATAGGTATGGTGTATAATAAGGAATCATCAATATATATTTATATACGTTTTCTAATACATAATAGACATCTATTGGAAATTCAAACGTGCTAGCATTTGCTTATTTTAAAATTACTCATATTATTTGATTTGTGTTAGTTTTGCTTTTTTCAAAATTATCACCAGTAATTACGCGTACGACTACACTATGCAGTTGTCCGTTGCCCTTTAAAACTTGCCATCGTCCTTTGTCTGTCCCTGTCTGTTTCTGTATCTGTATCTGTATCTGTAGCTGTATCTTCTGTTTGTCTGTCAGTCTGTATCTGTATCTGTTTCTGTATCTGTTTCTGTATCTGTGTCTGTGTCTGAGGTGTTTCTTGTGTAGTGGGTGTAATTTGTGGTGTAATTATGTAGGGTTTGGCCTTGAATGCCAAAAAGTATTCGCTCTCCTCATACATGTAATTGCATTACTTATAACGCCAAAGTAACTTTTCTCATCCTTGTTTTTTCGCTTGGTTTAAGATTTTCTTGCGTTTAAAATTGACTCGCGCTGCTCCTCGTTTATTAAAAACTATATTTGAATGTATATATGTGGATGTGGTGTCGTATTACTATGTATGTTATGTTCTCTGATATATATATATATATTTATATATAAATATTTATGTATATAAGTATTTGTATGTGTGTATGTAAGTATAAACTATAAGCCTATAAGAATATAGTTGTAGTTGTTTCATCTTTTATTTTTCGATTTTCATAGTTTTAATTTTTTTTAGTTGTTTTTTTTTTTGTTTTTGGTTTTTGTTCATGTTCTTTCTCGTTTAATTCTCATTATGCACATGCATTCTAGATTTATTATGAATTCGTTTCGGTGTACAAAGTTCTTGTTTTGTTTAGTGTTTCTCATTTGCTTCAATTGGGGTAGTAAATAAGAAAGTATATTCGTAGTAAAATGATTGTAGCAAATAAAAGAAGTCTCACTTGATCGCAGTTCATTAGCAAATTGAATGTATAGCTCGTAATTCGGGTAAGCTTGTAAGCGGCATGGAAGAAAAATAGTTTGAAAATCGAAAACCGAAGACAGAAACTTGCTGGTGTCCCCATGAAAACCTTGCTCCAAAATGTTTGCATTATATAAAGCTCAGTGAAAGACACTTCAGAGGCAGTGGGCCCAGTAGTGGGCGTCCTCTCTGCCCCCAATCCCTCCTCTTTCCCTCTTGTTAAAATATTTAATGTACCCAGTTTTCAACTCGTGTGTGGTGTCAGTGTTGCTGTGGTTTGCTGTTTTATAATTGGACGGTTTCACAAATTTTTCATAATTTCATTTTGTTTTGATTCTTGGTGGTTGTCAATTCAATATTGAATAAACTGGTCCATTGTGTAGTTGCTGTCATTAGGCAATTTGTCTAACGAACTAATATACGAATCTTTGCTTGGAAGTTTCACTCAAAAGTTGGAGCAGCCTTTGCCTTTGACTCGGCAAGGACGCTGCGAACGTACCAATGTTTTTGGACTTTGGGTGGACAAGTTGAAGAGAATGTGAGTTGTTATTTATAAACAGCACCTACCTTGTACCCCATGCGCATTTTTTTCTTATCTCTGGAGTTGAAAACTACGAGGCAATTGCAAACGAAATTCAAATGAAACTGCTACGAAAAAATGACATGCAAATAGCAAAAGCCAGCGGTTTGGGCTTGGGCCTTCGTAACAAGATGATTTTTGCTTTCAATTCAACAAAATTGGTTTTATAACAAAATTTGACTAATTTCTTTGCTTTTATTTAATTTTGAATGCTTTTAAAGTAAGTTTAAATAATTGCTACTAGGAGATTATTTTCTTGCTAAATTTCGATTTGGGAACATAGGCGCGAATGAACCAAAAAAATTGTCCTAGTTATTCCAAATGCTTCAATTATAAATAATATTAAACGAATTACTTTTTACAAATGATATCTTATATCTAGGTTTCTTTGTATTTTTTTCTCAATTAATGTTTCATTTATTCGATTTGTTTTTGCTTTATACGCTTACATACAATTCTTATTGGCGTTTTTGTTTGTTTTTTTCCATTTTTGGTTTTTTGTGAGGATTATGTCTGTTCGCAGTTGTGCTGCTTATTGAAAAGTGCTCCGCGGGTCATTGTAGATTAGTTTTATTACATTAATAATGCCTAAATTGTATAATTTCAAAACTCAGGCCCTTAAATTTGAATGCTTCAAAATTTTGATATGTTCAAAATTCAGGATAACACTATAGATTATTTGGCATATAATTTAGTTTAGGTTTCTTCTTTTATTCTTTGCATTATTACGGGCGTAAACGAAAGGAAAGGATGTGCGTTTGGGATGATTAACTCTACGTTGCCTTAAATGCTTTGCGAGTTTTCTGTAGTTTCAAAAGCAAGTTATTTGTCACGTTTCAATTCCTATTTAGAATGTACAAAAACTTGACAATGTCGCCTGGTGAAATGAGCAAAATAAAAATGCAATCGCCAGATACTTTTACGTTTATATATTTATATCAAAAAATGAGCGCGCATGTTACAAACTCTGGGCTTAAAGTATACGCTTTAAAAAATAACAACAAAATTAAATATTAAATAAAACAAATCATACAGATACAAGCATAAATATATTCATGTTTGTATATATATTCAACTGAAGTGTCGGTGTTCCATTGTGTCCAATGCGGCCAAGAACAAAACACCGGCAGCCGAATATACATATATTTGATTCTATTTTTACTCATGAAATTATACATAATCGAAGGTAACACACAATGTCCATTGTGTTAAGTGTCAAATAAAACTATTAACAATAAAAATTCCAGATTATCATTTGTATATTCGTAAATTAAATAGCTACCAAGTTGATGTATATTTTATTATAGTTTTTGTTTTTTATTTGATTATGATCTAATTAGGAGCTTCAAGATCGTTGTTGCTTTATGTTCTTACAACTTAATGTTTATTAATTTAACGAGATTTGCTTGCATATTATAATTAGTTCCCGTTAATGTCATTAAATCATGTTAATTTAAATTAAGTACAATAATACTTAATTTTTACAAAAATATATTACAAGTAATGATTAAGAAACAATTTACATAATAACTAAGACACTCGAAATAATTACACAAGTAATTACTAGTTGTGAAAATGAGAAAATTGCAATAAATTAAATAAAACCAAAAAAGTTTCCAGTGTAAAGCCCAAATTGCACATAGTTATATCGACTGTGTTATGTGAACTATGAAATGATCTACATGAAGAATACGAAAAGTGTGAAAAAAATTCGTTTGCGGCCCTAGCATTATGTATTTGTGTATTCGTTGATTTGCATGAAAAAAAACAAAGGTCATACAGATATAGTATGAGTTGCATAGAACAATGCCCTGGCAGAAGGAAGGGCAGTTATGAGCACGGATTTCTTTGGGTCTGCTCTCCGAACTACCACCTGACCGACGACCGGGCTAAAACACAAGATTATACAACGCAAGTCGAACTGAATGGAACAATATTATTTTGCATCTTTCATGTTAAGTTCGTGTTATATTATAGTAAATCTAACATACGCCTTTGATATGGTGTTGTTGCAGTTGCTTTATTGCTGATATTGTTAATTCTTTTTCATTTTTTTTCTAATCTGATTTTTTTTAACCGCATTTGCAATACGCCCTCCTCACCCATCTTTAGTAGTAGCTTTGCTGTGCTAACTTCACTTGGAGTTCTGAAATGTTTGGCTCTGTCTTCTAATTTTAAAACGCCTCAAAAATATGTTTGTTTTTTTTTGTTGTTGTATGTACGCATGTCTGAACGATGCTGTTTCTTAACTATGCTCCTTCCTTTTTGTTTATTTTGCACTTAACTAAATCATGTATGCTTAATCTTTTGTCTGCCTTAGCTTGCGTTATTTTATATTATTTTTTTTGTTTTGTTTTAGTTACTTGCTTTTTACATTTAGTGTAAATTAAAATTAATTTTAATGTAAATACAAATACAGCTCATACATATAAATTTATGCCTTTTTTTAACTTTGTAAATTAAGCACAAAAATTTATGTTATCGTCTTGTCTTTTTCGGGTTTTGTTAATAGTAAAAACATTGGCTTGTGCAAGTGTTTATTACCTTCATTTCAATGTTTTTCTTTGTTTTAATTTATTCTTTAAAGTAAGAAATTTAAAATCAACTGCATCGCTTGCGGCACTGGTTCATGCGCAAGTTTTGCACAACTAAAATTAATAAATTTTATTTAAAATTGCTACATTTTTGGTTTTAATTTACACAAACATTATCCCCTCTCTCTCTCTGCTCAATAAATATTATTTGTTTTTGTTTTTTTGTTAAGACTTTTTCTCACGCCCGAATACTTGTCGAAATATTGTCCAAAGAAATGTTTCTCTTATTTGTTGCACTAATATATTCGTATCCGAATTCAAATCATATTACATTAACTATACAGAATTCTGCCAAAGGATACTCTCGAGGGAAAGGATACTCTGTGGGTAGGGAGAAATAATGGAACGGAGGCAGGCAACTTCATTTTATCTTTTTAATATGGTTTCGTTAAGGTTACAATCATGGTTTGTTTTTGGTTTATTTTGTGTTTGTTTTTTTGTATCAATCAAACATTACATAGTTTACAATCGGTTGGAATTCTTTCCGTTTTCATGTTGTGTCAGAGTTCTATGCTCTTTCATTGTAACAATAACAATTTTATTTGACTTCTATTATTATTTCTTTTTTTTTGTGGTTGCACGCAAACGCATGTAAATTGTTTTTGTTACGTGCATAAAGTGTCGAAATATGTGTATACTTTTGAACGAGTCCATGTTGTACATAGGCTTTCATATTAATTAGCTGAATTGTTAATTGTAAATTCAGGAAATCTTCTATGCAAAATGGCTCGTAGAAAAGTTACATGCGTTTGCGTTTCTCTTGTTTCGGGCTGTGGCGAGCGAGCACCCCCATGTGGTTTTTTCTTTTTGCTAATTGTGTTGAATTAATAGTAATTGATTTGCAAATTATGCAATAATTCATTGTTTTGCTTGTCGTCGTTTTTTCTCGTTCCTGACTGCCCCTCTCCATGCATTGGATATATCTTTTGAAATCGTCGAATGTGTAAGCAATTTGATGTAGATTGTTGTAGCTGATTCTTGGTGATATTAGTTCCATTAGTTCCTCCCTTTTTCCAGCTTTGATGTTGATAGTGCTGGCAACCAATGCCCAGCAATTGGATGTGTTGTGTTTTTTTTGTGGGCCTTGGTTGTTGCAGCGTTCCTGTGTTTTTTTTTTGTTTGTTGTGTGTTCTTGTTTAGACGGTTCTTTGTGGCTTGCTTACACAATCGTTATCAAATCTCAATTGTAGATATCCACTTTGGAGTCCACCTCGTTCTCCTTTTCGATCATGCCCTCGCTGGTCGCGTTGTTCCAGGCGCCGTTCATGCTCTTCGACGAGGAGAAGCACAGCTTCATGATGAATGGGAACTTGGTGCCTATGCAACGCAAATGAAACGAAAAAGAAAATAAATAAATAAAATATGTTGTAATTCACTGCTGTTTCCTGTTCAAAACCACAATAATATCAAACGTTAGGGTGTAGTATAGTGTATAAGTGTTGTATATTCTTGAATTTTGTTTTTATTGATTTAGCTTGGAAGAGATTCGTCTTTGATTTGTATTCCCCTTTAGGAGGAGGGGAGGGAATTATGCGGGAGAGGGTGATGGGGTGATGATGTGCCCAATCAATGCAATGACATACCGCAATGACATATGAAATAGTTCAAATATATCTGAATTTCGCAGCCCGCACAAGGCGTTTTGTTTGCCAACAGCATAATTCCGGGGGCCGGCCATGTTTGCAATTGGAATTTTCATTTGCATTTCGCAATGTGCCAGCATGTTTGCATTCTTAGCACTTTTAATTACTATTTACCATGCACTCACTCGAACCAGGCGGCATCGAGGCCTTGGATCGATCTTTTCCCCATCGATTTCTAAAAGAGTATAGACTCGTATAGGTCGTAAACACAGCGACAACAAGCTAGGTCGACGGTGCTGGAGAAATCATGTCAAATTAATATTACCCATGTAAACAAGATTGTTAAATCGCAGAATTTGCGGAACTGTAATTTGTATGCGAGGCGGTGGTGTTGAAATATTTATGCGAAAAGTTTTTATCGGTCGTCAAACCCATTTGTAACCGAGCTGCGAGCTGCGAGCTGCGCGACTAATTGTTGGGGCAAGGCGTGGCAAGGCGGCCATGCTGAGCTGCTGGCGACCCATTTATGAATAACTGCCAACTGAAATTGTTTATCTTAATTACCAAATTAAAATTTTCATCGCTGGCAACGCAACTAGAAAGTTGGTTGGCCGAAAAGCGGCCAAAGAAACGGGGAAAAGGTTAAAGTTTGCATTGCAAAAAGGGTCAGGGTGGCAAGTGGTACGTGGGTAGGTGGGTGTGTGGGTGTGAATTTGATGTGCGGCTGCTGCACAACAGCAAAAGTCGAAAGGCCATGCAAAATAGCTGCCACAAACTTTTGACTGTTGTTCAGAAGGTTGGTTTGGTATGGAAGGGTTGAAAATAAGGACGAGGGCAGGACGGAAATAAAATTTATGTTGCCTAGTTATTAGGGCGTGTTCTGAACATTTTTTCTTTTTTTGATGAGCGAGAGAATTTGGTGTTTTTTTGAAGGGTTTTTTGGTTTTTTTTTTTTTGCGTTTGGGAAAGGGTTGGCCACATATTTATATTGAATTAACTTCATTTTGAATAACACTTAAACACAACACTATCTCACCTTTACCCTCAATCGGCAGATGGTTGCACTTCATGATGGCCAAAACCGCCTGAGAGATGTTAGGGAACTCAATCAGGCCGGACGATGACCGCTCCGTCTTCAAGGGGAAAAGGCGCACCGAAGTGGCTGGCACATCCTTAATGTTAAAGATGCCAATCAGTTGATCCTCGGTCAAGCCGGGCGGTGTGTTGAAGAAGTGCAAAATCTGTTGATAAAAAATCAAAAAAATAATCGCATTGGTATTTTGCTTTGTTCAGTGAGGCGAAGAGGGATTATAGGATACATACCTTGCTCGGTGGTTGAATGCGATTCTTGCTGGCCTGGGCCGGCGATAGGAAACGATTGTTCTTGGAGCCAGTGTACTCCTTGAAGCTGGGTGTATGATCGGGCAGCAAGAACGGGTTAATCACCTCGGATAGGAAGTTCTGCTTGGAGAAAGCTATCTGGATTTTGCCGCCAGTGCCAACGGGAATGTTGTTCAAGTGCTGCACGCAACGCTCGACCGCCACCGAATCACCCATCTGCACCATGGCAGTGCCCTCCTTGGTCTTGAGGAACTTAATCTGCAAACAAAAAAATAGCAATGCATGGAAGTCACGGTGTTAAATGTCTGGCAGAATGCAATATGAAAACGTCATTAAATCAGGGCTGTCAGCTGCAGCAGCCCCGCCACCTCGAATGGCAATTAAATTATATGCCCCATCAGGCTCACACTATGAGTCCTCCTATCCCCCCCACGACCTGTGCGGAATGACCCTTGCCCCGAAGGGTGTCCGGTTGATTGAATTCTCTTGTCGCTGTCATCTTGTTTTCAGCCCAATCTGTGAGCCCCAAGCACGAAGGGCGTAGCCCACATTTTCATTGAATTCAATTTAAAATTTCCCTTCAAACACAATTATATAACAGAATGGCGTCCTTAATTCTCCATTGACTGTGCACATGTGTGTGTGTGTGTTGTGGAGGATAACATGTAGGGATACAAGCACACCCTGCCCCCCCACTATATGCTATTCCCTTCCTTATTGGGTCATCAAAGTCAGTGGCGTACGTGCCCAATCGCCGAAAATAGCTGAAAATATTATCATTGCCTCAGATTTTCACTTGACAAATATTCGATATTTCATTTGACACTTTTCTTCTATGATTATTGTATATTGGGAAGCGCGCTTTGGCAACTGACATTGCTGAAATAGCAAGTAAAAAGTTGCAGCTAAAAACGTAAATTGGTTCGACAAGCAAAACGTATGGCTCATCATAAGTTAGGCAATTTACTATGCTCCTTCAAGCCGAAAGCTATCTGGCGGCGAGTTATAAAAGTAATTGACCATTATAATTTGCCAAACAATAATTACAAAACAAACCCAGAAAGCCAGGGAGAAAGTGAAAAATCAATGGCTCGACTTGGATAATTCCTCGCCTGGTTCATTCACTCGCTTGGTTGGTTGTTTGCAGGCCGCCTGCCTGGCTGTTAGTTGGCTGGTGCATTTCCAAATCAATTTGCTGGCCGCTGGCAGGCATTGAACTCAATAGAGCGAGGCGGGCCGCAGGGGTTTTGGGAGCTAAAACGAGTTTTTGCAATTGACCAGAGGCAGCAGCAGCAGCAGCACCAGCACCAGCAACTGCGACATGGTTGGCCAGCGAAAAATAGACAGAGCACCTGTCCAAATTGGGCGACGTTCGCTGCAATTTTCGTTTTTCCAAATGCCTTAATTTGGCGTATTGATGTCGGCTTTGCTCTTTGTGCACGCACCGAGAACCGAGCTTGGCATTTAGTAAATTACATGTTTTTTTCCACCCGTAGTTTGATTTATTTTCAGCGCAGCTTTCGGGCCCGACCGTTTTAATTGTAACTGCAGGCACTTGGGCCGGTTTTTTGCGGTGAGAATGCGACCAATACTTAATTTTCTTGGGCAAAAATCTGGCCTTGTTTAATGAATTACTTAATTATTAAATATTAGCCACGTCCTGGGCTAGTGCGCATACACACACACACACAATCTGTTTGCTCCCAATTATATAATGAACAGGCAAACATTTCAAAATAAACAAAGCCAACGGACGGACGGATGCACGGAAGGGGCACATGTGTAAATGGGGCAAACAATTTGCTTGTAATTAAACCGAACCCCTTGGGTTGTGCAAGGGGCGGCCGGGGCGCGGGGGGGATCTTCTGACATATCCGCATTCCATCCACTAGTCGCCTATATCCGCCCAACACCATTGCCGAGGCTTATGAAGAGTGCGCTGCTGCCCAAAGTGGGCCGCAATCAAAACGAATACGCCTGAATGGATGAATGGAGTGTGTGAATGGTGGGTGTGTGAGTGGTGGGCGAGTGGTGTTCACGGGTGCGAGTTAAGTGGAGTGTGGCAGGGCCGAAAAAAAAAGTAAATAAAAACTAAATGAGGCTTATCGAAAGCGAAACCCAATGCGAACCGAATCATAAAAATAAAACAATGTATAAAAATAAATATAGACCATAAATCAGTCAAGCAGAAAGTGGTCAGATAGCCCCGTGAATCCCATATTTCTCTGTTTCTGTTGTGAGCCCTGCGAGCGAGTGGGGCAAAACAAAAGGATAATGAAATTACAAACATGCAAACATAAGGATAACGCGCAGACACACGCACATACACACTTGAAATAGAAGCGAGACCGCGCGTCCGCCGGGGGACAGCGAAGGACTTTTCCCTGGGAAAATCAAAGAGCGCTTCATGGCTGGATGGTCACTGCTGGATGGTCAACAGCCGCAGCAATAGCCACAGCGGCGGCAAACATTCGGTGCGTGTCTAATGAGCTGTGCTGTGCTCTGCTGTTCCCTGTTCTACCAATCCAGAAACAAAGGTCCCCTTCCTCTCTCCCTCCCTCCACCTATTCCCGAATGATTTTCCACCCTCTCGCGGTGCGTTAATTAAAATGCGACCCTCCATCGAGCTTTGTTGTGCAATGTGGCATGGTGTCTGCTCTGCCATTTGATTTAATTGCTCACGCGCAGCTCAAAAGCAGCAACACAGCAGCAGCAATGGCTGACCTCTGCTCCCCAATGTTCCAAAGTTACACCACCAACACCAGCACCAGGCACCCTCCTCCTTCCTCCTACTTTGCAGCATTTTCCGAATACAATTTCCGCACCCCACATTGTATCCAAATGTTTTTTTAATGCGTATTTAATTGAGTGCGTGTATTTTGTTGGCCTTTAAAGACACTCACACAGCTCACAGCCTGTGCCCATGCTCCTTTTTCGTAACCTTTGCCCTGTCAGCAGCTTGTTGTCTAGCCTCCCGCTACTGCCGCCAATGCCCAATTTTTGTCATGCCATTTAACCTGCAAAATCAATTTGATGATGACTTCATCGCCCCCGCCTCAGAAATAATTAACCAGATTGCTTCGTTGGGGCGGAAGGAAACGTCCGGGAGAGTATTTCGTTCGTATCGAAATAACGAATCGCAAAATGCAAACAAAATTCGAGCCGATTTCGGCCTCCGGACATGTTGTGACAGCCTTCATAGGCATTTTTGACATGGCCAGCAAAATTTCCACCTAACAAACATTTTTCGGCAGGTTAATCAAATTGGCAATTTGGAGAACCGTATGTTTATGCCAAACCCTATTAGGCCTGACTTATGGAAATCTAATACATTCCGTGTTGCTGTTCATCCATAATTTACAAAGGACACGAAGGATCTGCGGAATGCCTTCCCATGGGAATCCCATTAGCACCCAAAGGCCGGGTATAAAAATAAAAGAGGCTGTGTGCCTCGCGCGTCTCCCCACTTTGATTGAGTGGCCATCAATTTCTCATTCGCAATTCAAACATGTCGGCCCATAAACTGATGGGTACACACATATGGACGTATACTCGTATACCCCGAGTTTATAATGAGCCAACCATCCCGGCCAGGGCAGGAGGTTGCATAGCGACAGGCGCAGCGAACCGAGAGAGATGTGATGGTTTGCGGCAGGAGGAGCAGGAAAAAACAGCCAGTGAGTTGGGATAAAAAACCAGGGGGGCGGCGCAGAAAAACCTCGCAACCGATGGGTGGCAGCAAAAAGCAAGAGAAATGGGGAAAATGTATGTTTGTGGCTTAGCCAACCCAGTGAATAATGTTTGCGCATAATCATTTTTAATGGCTAATGAGTAGTTTCCGTCTCGGACAGGAAGTTGGCAATAAATCCCGCCCAACGCCCCCAAAAGTCCGCACTATTTTCCCTCCCTCCCCCGGCAGAACCAAGGCAGAAGGAAACTGAACTAAATTGCCGCGCCTTAAATTATCGTGACCCACTCTGCTCCGCCACCAAGGCAAGTAATGGCCCAAATCAGAGCACTCCTACGGATGGTGGGTGCATCGACCAAAGCCAAAGGTCAGTTGAATAATTGGCCAATGGAGGGGGAGACATCGGGCAAAAAACTAAGATGAAACCGCAATTGTTTAGTAAAAACTACCAAAGTTAAACATTTAAAGAACCCGCAAAGCTGGCCCAGTTTTAAGGATTTATTAGTGCAAATAACAAACCGGAAATTAGAGTATGAACCCTTGGAAACCCTTACATAAACTCCTTTTCCTGCATAACCTTTGGCTTTCTGCTACCTTCAGGGTGCAGTGAAAGTGGTCGCCTTCAGTTGCCTTGACTCGCTTTATCACAGGCATAAACTAAACAAAACATTTCAGGGGGGGCGGGACTGAAGTGTATCCTTCTGCTTTTGCTCCTGCTCCCACACACCCGCCCACTCCGCGTTGTCCTTGGCAAGCGCAATTGTCAAAGGACACACATGAGGGGCGGGAATTCATAGAAGCAATAAAGCGAAAGCACGCCAAAGAAGTTTTTAGCATTCGACTTTGATGTTCGGGGGGTGGTAGGGTAGGGGCTGCCTAGAAAGCCATTGTTCGGCGGGTGGGGTGCCGGGTGGGTGGCCTCTGTGGTTTAGATAGAAAAAGCTGCACTAAACGCTCCCAAAGCGTGGTTTTTCCCCCTTTCGCCTGGCGACTAACAATGAGCACATTTCGAATTGCCATTCGGCAAGGCTTTTTAATGGATTCTTTTTCTGGTCGTCATCGTGTTTTGATTTACAAGCAACTGCCAATCGTTTTGGCATTGTTGGAAAAGGAAAAGGACCGGGAGGCACAACCAACCAAAAAAAATATATATACGTGTATATATAGGAGCAGGATATCTAGTGGTAATGGCTATGGCTGGTGCCCCGCCCCGCTTGGGGTAAAGCTGATGACGCTGCACTGATTGCTGGCCCGAAGGCAGAGCATACACATATGGCGGGGATATTAATCTAAAACGCTTTATCTAAATGTGTTTTGCCGATCCGACTGGCCTACTCGGCCATCGCTCCTCCTTCGCTTTTTAGGCGGCGTGAGTGTCCTGGCCTCGTCCTTTTATTGCCTTTCGTTTTATTTGCACATTTACAAATGGCACGGACACACAAAGTGCTCTTGCGGTTTGGCTTTTCCCAGTCAAAAACACCTTTTCCTCCTTCTCGGCCGATTTGGCCGCAAAGTGCTGACGACCAAGCAAAACGGCGGCAATGAAATGCGTATTTTTCTTTCGAATTTTTTTTGTCAGCTCTCTGGCTAAGTGCAAGTTGAGGATGTGTCTTTCTTCGTTCACTTTGGACTCCCAAAAAGGTCATAAGCAAAGGGTTTTCCAGCAGGAGAGGGTGATTTTCCCCAAAGTGCGCGTTAAGCGAGCTTTTGAGTGGGCTTTAAACGTTTGGCCTAAAACACCACCTCGCTTACCGGCGATTTCCCTGCACCTGACTATCAGCCTTGCTCTAGTTTCACGACTGATTCCACCACAATTACATTCTTTTCCCTTTGAATTTCAATATTAAATTCCATCAAACTTACCCTGGCCACGTTGCCGTACAGGCAAACCAAGTTGAAGAGCTTGTCCGTGTTGGAAGTATCATGATCCAGCCCGTAAACCATCATGACGGCTCCCTGAAGAACGCAGCAAGAATCCATCAAGTAGCAGGAACAGGAGCAGGAACAGCAGCAGCAGCAGCGCCAAGGATGAAAGCGGGGGTAAAAAACAAGAGTTAATTAAAATGCCGTCTCTTTTGGTGACACAACAATATCAACAATATCTTGATCTGCTTCTCAAGAAATTGCGGACAAATAATTATAATTCCAATCCCCCCCTCCGACCCGCCGATACTCACCTGGCCTTGTCCTTGCGGTGTAAAGGCCACCGAAGTGTTGCGTCCGGGCACCACACCGGTGGGCTCCTTCATCAGCCCAGTGGGATGGATGGCGGCTCCCTTCCAGTTCTCGGGCGTGGTGGGATGATATTCGGGGGCCCCGAATGGAGGGAAGGCGGTGCCTGGTCCCAATAGTGGTGGCTCTTTAAATTGACAAAGATTGTGCGATTGAGCTGGGGCTACTAGTTGATGTTGTTGTTGTTGTTGGTGGTGATGGTGTTGTTGTTGTTGTTGGTGGTGGTGGTGTTGTTGTTGGGGTGGTGGTGCATGTTGTTGTTGATGATGTTGTTGGTGGTGGTGATGGTTTGGTGCATGTTGTTGGTTTGTCGGCAGCGTGGCAACTGCGTTTGTGTTTTTTTTTTTTATTTTTGATTTATTATTCATGTTCATGCAACAACAATAGGCGTTAGCAAATTAGTACAAAAAAAGAAAAAGAAATAAAATAAATTTTGTTTAGTTATGCGCCAATGGGTAATGGGTGGTGGTTAAAATAAATAATATGCTTACAAACTAAAGTGATAATAAATCTGGCCGTTCATTGTTGTTGCATATTAATGGCGAGCATGAAAAGCGGGCTTAAGTTAAAGGCCAAAAAAGTTGAAAGAGTTCTAATATGAAAACCCCAAAAACCCGAAAACGGAAACCACCAGCCCCGTCTCTGCTCACAGACAGCCCGCAGACCAGGATTTATCCGTTGGCCAGGCCGGGACACAAGGGCTTAGGGGGCTGACATTTCTGGATGTGGTTTTTAGAGGGAACCCACCCAGCGCCCGGGGGGTCGAGAGTGGTGCCTCTTTTATGCCGGCTGTGGTTTGGCATGTAAGTTAATTGAATTTTTGGCCATCAACGGGTGAAGCAAGAAAAAAACGAATATACAGCAGCACAGTTGTTCCCAGGGATACCATTTCGGGCTTTGCTTTATGGCGGTTGCATCAAAATGCCCTTAAATCCGAGAACTTGTAATTAAAGCCAACTACGGCAACCGAACTGCCAAAATGTTGCGCGTTTCTTGGAGAGTTTTGGCAGGCATTTTAATTAACTTTAAAAGTGTCGCCGCCATGCAAGTGGCAAGTGTCCCGGTCTTGTTTAACCCGAACACACTTTAACCTAATCACTCGCAAAGTTAAGTTGCCCGGGATGGCTGTGTGGAAAGAGAGTCACGTCGGCAACTCGATTTGCATGTCGCTCTGCTTGTTATGCCAAAATGGCTGCCTGGGTTGCCATTTCCTAGCTGTTTTTGTTTTGATTTGATTTAGTTGCACGTTGCACGCTGTACACCGTACACCGTACCGCCCCCCTCAAAGCTGTGGCTTCGCTTCACGTGAAGCGTAGTATGTACCGCCAACCTCGTCACGGCTAGTTTATTTTAGACTTTGGGGCTACCTGACAAAATATTTGCATAAAAATCCACAAACACACTCGCGCCCCGCACGGCGAGAAGTTAGACAAAAACAAAAAACCAACCAGCGAAGTGTTTGGCAAAAAATGGCGCATTTTTATGTCGGTTGTTAGTTTAGAGCTGCACGCTGCCCGCCGTGTGTTTTTTTATGGTTTCGCGTCCAGTGCAAACAACACAAATTGATGCAATTTTTCACAAGCCCTTAATCCGTTTGAATTTACGTGCGAATTTTAAAGTGTTCCCTCCTCGCGGGGCCAAACTGGGGGAAGCGGCAAAACTTGGCCAGGCACGTTCCCATTCGCCCAACTTTGCCAAAAGTAAATAATCCGCGGGCGGGTTAGGTCGGTCTTGGCCCTCAATCACTCTCACTCGCTCACTACGCAACTAAGCCTTCGATAACCTCTACAGTCAATAACAATTTGGCCATGGCCCGAAGCACCAAAGCACCAGGCCACCAAGCATAGTTATTCATTTCGAGTGTGCCGATGCGACGCGCGCCTCCCTCCTGCTGAGCGCTATGCTTGGCCTTTAATTGAAATTCACTGCCTTTTGCTGATTTTCTGCAACACGGGGCGTATGCGTGATTTCAGCCAAGCGAAATTGCCAGCCCCAGCTTCCGTTGAAATCAAGTTTTGCGGCCCCAAATATGGGGGAGGAGGGCGGCGGACAGAAGGACTCGGCGGCTAGCAGGAAAAAAATAAAGGGAAAAGAAAAGAAATACACGCCTGGGGCGTCCGTCCTGCGTCCTTGTCCCCGTCGGAAAAGCGTGCCTAAAATGTTTAAGCATTTGGGGAATTGTTGCATGCAATTGCTGGAAAATGTTTCACACGCAAGGCGTCGACGGGAAAACCGAGCAGGTGTAAATTTTCAGCGCGCACAAATTATTTTAGATTATGTGTTCGACGATGGCGGAAGTTGGAGTTTAGTTTCGTTTTTATGGAGCGCTAAGTGTTGTGTGTGCTCCTTGGGTGTCGTGGTAGCCCACCAGGCAACCCAGCAACCTAGAAACCAGCCAACCGCAGTCATTTGCATAGAGAAATGTTGCTGTGCGGATTACGTATACGACACGATTAAGTGCTTTGTTAGTTTGCAATTAAGAGCGCACAACAGTCGCCACCCACCGGCCCCCTCTTTAAATAAATTGTAAGTGGACTGTGGGTTGGAAATTCAACATTTTCTATTTCACCGACAGAATTTTTGAGAAATCCCGAACAGCTAGTAAGGCAGAAGCCAGCGCTGCAACAATGCCATGACAGAAATACAAAAAATGCATATCCTTGCAACAAAGAACACATTTCTGCCACCAAACCACAAAGCTGGCAGCACAGAAATCCATTAAAACTCAGCCTCCCATGTGTGGGCTGGGCGGTTGTGAGGTTGTACACCCAAAAGCTAGACAAATAAAGGCACGCACAGCTATCCACCATTCGGTAGTAGTGGTGGGTTTGGGGTGGCACGGGTGCACAAAGTATTTATGCTGCAAATTGTTGCATACTTTGTGGCGTATTGGCACACTTTGTCAGCGAACTGGTATCGGAAACGGGAACGGTAGCGGTGGGGACAGAGGTATGCCCAGCAACAGTTGCCACAGTTGGTTGGCTTGCTCCAATGAGCAGGGTAATGGCAGGCAAACAAACAAATTTATTTGCCCCCACTAGTACATTCGCATAAGCCCTCCCCAAACGTTCGTTCACCTTAATTGCAATTTGCTTAAATGTGTGCTACAATATTTTTCAGCTCGCTCAGCAATTCCCCGCCCCTGTCCCAACCACTGTCCCTGCCCCTGCCCCTACCCTGTGGGTTCAATGATTTTCAATTTGTTAGAGTCAACTTAGGAGCCAACTCGATGCGAAACTGTACCAAGAGCAGCGGGAGCTACTGCAAAATATGCCAAGAGTCATGCAACGCAGTAGCAGTAGCAGCAGCAGCAGCAGCAGCAGCAGCAGCAGTGGCATCAGCTTTATCTGACTGCAGCCACGCCCTGTCCATCCGCCCCGTTCTGTTTCATGGCATCCTTGCTGCCGCCCCCCCTCGCAGTGTTGCTCCGTCATGTGACATTAATTTCACCCAGGGCACACCGCCACCCCCTTTGCGCGCTCAGTTTGTGCTCACGTCTTGCATAAACATTTCCATAAGCAGCTTCGAAATTGAATTTGTTTTCATAAGCAAAACTATTATGATGTTGGGCAAAGAGTTGTGTGTGACACGATAGTGGAAAACTGCTGTGCAGAGCTTATAAAAAAATAACCCCATAATAGGGGAAAGATTGCGAGAAAACGGTCTTTTCTTTTCCACCCAAGCGATGCTGCACACACCACACTACACCACACCGTAAGCCATAAGCTTGCTGCAGAAGATTCTGATGAGCTGGTGTGCGCTGATTATGTGACAATGCGCCTGATTGGTTTTTAATGTTACCAAAAAACTTTACCCACTGACAGAGCAGAGAGGCAGCTGATCAGCAGAGAGGCAACTGCCATTTATCTCCGGGTGAGGGTGGACGGAATTTAAGCCTTTAACTGAATAAAAACGTTCTGGCGCCGGGAAATGCCAATGCTTATCAAAACGAAATCAAGGAGTGCGAACACCCCCGGCAATGAGGCAATTTATATGCGATACGCAATCCCGCCATGCTAGAAATTAGTCCGATAAGCAAGGACAAAAAAAAAAGGGAGCAAGGGGGAGCGCGCAGAAAGGATTGCGGATTTTTTACGACAACCTTGGAGCGATGAAATAAATTTGCGCTTAACTCTCATGAGCTTAATTACGTTTACGGTGGATTTGAATAATATAAACGCATGTAATTGCCGCCAGAAGGACAAACAAACGACAACAGACAACGCGAACAAATACGCAAAGGACCAAAGGGATGGGGTACAACATAATTAGAAACGCCAAATGGCATTTAAGTTGTGCTCCGTGCGGAGCGATAGGCGGCGCTTCTGTCGGGCGGGCTCATACGCTGGCTGGGATTTATAATATAATTCATAATCACACAAGGACACAAGCCGGCCGGCCGGCCGGGCTGCCTGCCTCGTTGATTGCGTTGTATGCTCAACAAATTGGCACGGCTTGGCCTTTAGCTTGGCCTTAGCCTGGGCTCTTGGCGGCCAACAGCGTTGCCTAATTATCGCATTGGTAAACACATTGGGCCAAGCGTTGCTTTAATGGCATGCAAACAACACACACACAGTGCAATCACAGTGTGTGTCCAGCACAGCCAGCCAGCCACCCACTTACAGTCGATAGTTGGAGAGCTACTTCAGTTTTTAGACCTCCTTGAATTACTCAATTCTGGGTTGCAGTTTGGCCAAGAGGGCGAAAGAAAATCGAAGGAAAAAAGAAAAGTGGGAATATTTATCCGTGTTCGGTGACATTTTGAGGGTTGGCCAATGCGATATAAGCCGGTCTTATGGCCACATCTCTTCCTTGCGGCTTGTTTGTTGTGGTTGATGTATTGACTTTCGTGGGTGCGGAGGAAAAACGATAGCTCCCGCCCCCTGAGAGCCGCCGCATTTTCAAGAGTTTTTCTTCTTAATGGAGCCGGCCCCACCACGTGTTGGTAAAATACTGCATATTTATGATTCCATATTCCACACTTTTCCCCTCCACTACAAAAGTTTTCCCCTGCAGCCGTTGCTGCTACTGCTACTGCTGCTGCTGCTGCTGTCTTTGAATATATTCCAGCTTATTGCGCAGCAACGGTTCTGGTCCCATAACAAATTCGTTAGCGTTACTTAGTTTTTCGCTTTGATAAAGTTTCTGACTATTTTCCGCTCTATTCCGTGCTCTTTTTTTTGTTTCCCCTCCACTTATCAGCGCTCTGGGGAAAAGCGAAAATCGATAAGGCCATAAAAAAAGGAAATATAACAAACAGCAAAGAAAAACTATGGCGAAAGTAGTACGTCGCGCAGCTGGGGGACACACACAATTTTGATATTGTAATTTGCAAAATTGCACGATTCGCTGGGCAAAAGATGGATATAGGGTGGGCAAAAACTGCAAGTGGCAAACGCATTAGCAAAATGTCCAATTAATGGCTTTAGAAAATTACACCAGGGCTGACAAAAAGCAGCCAGCATTCTGCGTCCTTTTTTTTTTGTTGCTGCCCAGCTGCTAAATTAATTACAAATTATTAGGGGTAGAGGATGCTGATGCGGAACGAGAACAAAAAGTAGCAGAGCAGCAGAGTAGCAGCAGCCGCCGCCTCGTCCTGCATAAATTAAACAAATGCCGTCGGCCGAGATAAATGGAAGGAGTGTGCCGGGAGGAGCAGCCATGATTTTTCGGCTCGTAAAATTTTCGTCGAAACGCCACATTGAGGAATATCGTTAGCCATATTTAGTGCTAAAGTGTGCTCAAGTTTATGGCATAATTTAAATGCAAATATATATACGAGTATGGTGTGTGGCGCAACCTGGGAAGCAAATGAAACGAATCAATTGGGTGGCGGGAAAGTAATCAAAACGCCAGACAATAAAGCCTTCAATAATTCCACAGGACGCTGATGAATGGCCGGCATTAAGGCGGATTGCCAACTGCTGCTGCCGGAAGTCGGGAAATTTAAAACAGGATATATCTGCTAGCCAGTCAGGCAGGCAGCCGGGCGAGCGAGCAGTCGTCGCAGTCATCAATCACTAGCTTTTGATTGAAGATAATCGACGCAATATTGCGTGGAGTGGTGGCAACCAAAGTTTCCACATCCACCTACATTTTTCGGCACTATAGTTTCCTTGCAGGAAGCAGGACGACTCTGGTGTGTCCATTAGCGCTCGTTAGTGGGGGGGCAGCGAGGGGGTGCTGCTGCACAAGTTCAGGAATGCGGCGACAGGGACATTGTCCTTGTTCGACACGCCATCTAGCGACAGGCAGCGGCAACAGCGAACTCATCGTTAGAGCTGCGTGCGCCGCCCCCGTTGACAACAATTTGATTGATCGTCTTTGATTGATTGATGTGGCTGCCATCGCAAAGGAAATGAAGCGGCAGCAACAGCAACAGCAGGCACTACAGGCACATCAGCAGCGAGCGCGACTTTAAAAAACCATTTGCAACTTTTATTGATGCCGAACATAGATTTAATTATCCTGGAAGCGTCCAGCAAGGGTTTTTCTGGTCTGCCAATCCACTGACCGCAACATGACACAATTTGTCATTTTCAATTTATTGAATTACCATAAAACGCCAGGCCCAACACAATTTATATATTTTTGGACATGCGGGCTCTGCTCTGCGGTTGCTGTTGCTGCTCCTCTTTTTCCTGCTGTTGATCATCCCAGCGAAATGCTGTGTTATTGGATTTCACTATGAATTTATTGTGGGAAGATGTCCCAATACCACTCGGACTCGGCTTTTGCATTTGCGAGGGGAAAAACCACAAGATTTACGACCTGACAGCAAAAGGTTTGTGCGTGAAATAATTTTCGGTTGCCCCGGAGAGGGTGGTGCTTTCCGGCCTGCCACTCAGTTAATTTCATTAATTTCAGCCGCCGTAAAAACGCAATTACCAACGAGAATAACTGCATTAGGCGAGTAAATACGATGTATTTGCCAAAAAAGACAAAGCAAATGCTAACAAAAAGCAACGAAATGCGCTGTCAATCAACGAAAGTAAGCCACAACAATCAGAGAGCCAAAGGCAAATAATAAAATGCCAGCCCCCACGCCACTTCATGGCAATAATGCCACACAAAATTAAGCCACTATGTGTGTTGGTCGTATTATTTTTGTGCAGGGAAAACAGCAGATGTAGCTGCTGCTGCTGATGCTGTTGCTGCTGCTGCAGAGAAGTTGGCCGGGCCGGGCCGGGCCGGGGTAAAGATAAACAATCAAGAGTCAAGTTTGCTTTTCGTGGCCTTTGGTGGCAACTCCGGTTGACGGAAAGATCCCGGGACATGTGAGCATATGAATATGCATATCCACGTATATGCCAAATGCGAATTTCCACTGCTTTTCACCCCGTTTTCCCCACATTTCAAGGCATATGCAAATACACAGGCAAGGAGGACTGTTGTGCGGCACATTAACTAAGTGATTGGCGGCGGCCAGGACGGATGTGCGTTTAATGAACGCCCACATAAATCTTCCGAGCGACTCGGCCGCTGAGCCCATGGAAAACAATCTTGAGGGGGAAATATCGCCATAAATATGCCACATATATACACAAATTCATCCCATCTGCTCTCCCCTACCCCATTCGACATACATCACGGCACGGCAATCTCTTTGGTATTTTTATGTATTTTTAAGTGTTTTGCCATCGCCTTCCCACCTGCAAAACAAGCGACATCTTGGCCGCTTTCGGGGGCGTGGCTCCCCCCAAATCGTATTGGACAGGCGAAACATTTAAAAATAAGCCAACAGAGAGCAGCCAAAAAGCGGCTAAGAGAACGACGCCGGGCCAGCGTGCTCTTGAGGGGATTTCTAAGGCGAAGGAGAAGGCTTTTATTTTAGCCACTTTGAAATATATTTTTAGCCAAGTGTGCGCTGCTGTGCCACCCGCAACACCGCCGCCGGTTGCTTGCAATTAAAATTAATTTATTTGGCAATTATTGGCCATTGAAAGCATTTATTTTAATTATGGTGCAAATTTGTTCGGCTTCGTGGTCTCTTTGGCGGGCGAAAAAAAAAAAATGATTCAAGCGGCAATTTCATATTTTTATGACACTCACAGATGGCTTTCGCTTGGGAGGGCGGTGTTGCTCGATTAAGAAAATGAGCCATAATAATTGACTTGGGCATGAGCCCGCTGCAGGCGTCTTTTTAAAGTGTTATCCCCAAATACTATTCACAAATCGGTTGAGGAGAACCCACAACACAACCGCCATGGCAATGGCTGAATAAATAAATGTTTATGGCGGCAGTATTCACCCTTATTCGACATTTTGAATGAAAATTGCGTGCATTGAAAATTATGCAAATGGCCGACAATAATAGCAAAGCGAAAAATAAGGAAAAAAGCGAACGACTGCCGTGGAAAACCGGGAAAATCTTGGGCAGCAGCAGCAGCATGGGCGTCATCGTTATAGAAATGTTAATGGAGCCCCCAACGATATAAACAAAAGAAAAGCATCAAGAAAATGCAATTGAAAATTCATGCAAGACAAAAAATGTAAATTGCATTTTGCTGCTGGCCCGGAAGCATCAGCCCCGAGAATAAGAATCGATCCGAAAATTGAATGGAACGGAACATCGACGAAATTGATTAATGGCCGAGTATAAATTCCGCACGGGATGCAAAATTTTTTGGTACTGGGCATCTTTTGATCTTTATACTGCGCCCCCTCCCTCCCAACCAATTGCATTGTTTTATTTTGTAATTGAACTTGTGCTCCCTGGCGCCCCGCTCCCGTATAGCAATTGGAAATTAATTTCGCCGTTTACATTTCATCACAAAACTCCGCTACCCTGCACCTGCCCCTGCCCCTGCCCTGCTCTTTCAACTTTTGTGGCCCCCAGGAGGATTGATTGATTCGATCTGCATTTGATGTATGTTATGCACGTTTGTTTGTTTGCTTGGTTTGTGTGTGTTCTAAGTGTTCGAAATGTGTTCTAGTTTCAAATGTACTTACGGCTCTCAAGCATAACAACATTTTCGGGTATAGAAAACAGCGACTTACCTGTAAAGACAAAAGAAAATAAATGCATTTAGTGTTTGGTGCAAGGGCCTAGCAAAAGGCTATAAAAAAAACGTTGATTATATAGACATAGTATATGGGTATATAGTAATATAACAAACAGTGAGTGAGTAGAACAATTCAATTTGAATAATTCATCTGTGTTGAACAGCGTTTAGCGACAAATGTTGCAAGGGAGTTGGGTGGTGGGGGAGGATGGCTGAAGATGGCTGAGGATAATCAAGTTGCATGGCAAAAGCTGCACTAAGCCCTTTGATTCATCTACGATTTACTTTTGGCCCGGAATGACTTGCAATTAATTGCTAGTGAAAAAATTGTCACCTGTCAAATTTGACAGCCGACCGAATGACATGACAGAAAAAATTCGAGAAAATTCGGCCCGGGCCGCAAAATGGAGGAATGGATGTCTGCTTACCGTTGCCCTGGTAGCAGCCGGTATTGAAGGCCGGATTGATCGGCTGACGCTTGCGGTAAACGTTGGGATTACCTCCCATGTTGCCCATGGGTCCGCCGTTGGGATTACCAGCTCCCATCAAGCCGGGCCCAGCCTGCGACTGGACGTAGTTGTAGTTGCTCTTGTTGCCGCCAAACTTGCGCGGCTGTGACACCACGGCGCTGTGCAGCAACTGGGCCTGCTGCGGCAGCGGTTGGGGCTGCTGCACCTGCGGGGGCAGGGGCTGCGGCTGGGCAGCCTGCCACAAGAATGCACTGGCATTGGCGTTTAAGTTGTTCATGTTGCTTGTATTGTTGTTGCTACTGTTGCGAATGCTTGACACGTTATATATATTCACTGTAGATCGGATGGAATCGCTATATGCTTCGACTTCGTCTTCGTTGGCCTCAACGTGTGTTGGACGGCGGTACGCGGTACGCGGTTAACACAAACTGTATCGTATTTGAATAACCAAAGCACGAGCACAACGTATTAAACAACAGGCAATTTTCACTAAACCCGGTAACAAAACACGATTTTCTTACTTTTGTCTATAAACTTTTTTTTTTTTTGGTTTTTGTTTTTATAGAATTTTTGTGGTTTGTATGCCTAGGTGTAGTACTTTACGGTAAGACGTCCTAGAGACGAATGATTTGGTTTAGTTCCTACTTGACACTCCAAAGCCCTAACGCCTACCTTGTTGGGGTATTTGAAATGGAAAATTTCTAAAAATCCCACAGCCTACTGGTGGGATAAAATAGGAGCAATTGCAAGCGGAGTTATAGCAACCCTACATGATAGCTTTTTATGGTGCAACCCTGGTGGAGCAATATTTTTGGGATTATCGGCAAGTGCGATTATTATCGAATATCGATGAGGTCGGTCAGCTGGGAGGGGGCAAGGGAAATATGATTTTAAAACACAAAATGAATCTCGAACCGATGGCTTGGGGCTTACAAATCCCCCGGCTAATTTCCACGGACTTCATTGAATTCTGAGCCTGCAATAGAGCCACATTTGCAGTTCTTAAACAAAAGACACTTTGTCACCGCAGCACAGTTGCCGGGGCGAGAAAGAAATATGGCACATGACAAAGCAAAGTTGCTGGCTGCCAAAAAGCCGTGGCAGCCCCGAACCGCCCCCGTTTGCCTCAAGGGGCATGGCATGGAAGAGTGGGCAGAAGAGTTCCCAGAATGCCGGGCCACGAGCCACGGGCCACGGAATGCGCCAGTGTCTGCGAGTGTGAGAGCGGAACGTGGCCATTGTGGCAAGTGCCAAAAAATGCCACACGAATGAGGAGTCCATTTTTGGGGCCAGGCATAGGTCTGGGAAGGGCATGGTGGGTGTGGTGGGTGTTGCATTTGCCGCACGAAAGGCAAGCACAACCCAAACAATGGCGGAAAAACTTAAACCGCAAAAGTTTTTATTTACTCGTTGCCTGCCTGCCTGAAAATCCGCAGCAGGTGAGGCGTTCTTCTCTTCTTCATTTTTGGTGCGTGGCCGGAAAAACATCAAAGTTGCATTAAGTGCAAGGTACAAAAAACCCACAAAAACAAGCGGGAAAAGTACTTTAATTGTATGCCAGAATTTGTAGGGGAGGTGAGTGAGAGTCATCCCCTTGCGATTTGTGCTTAATTCGTAGCTTTTTACGCATTACCAGCCCTGGCCATCGGGCCATCGATTGACTCAATTAATGCAATCGGTCGGCCAATTAAAGGCAGTCCTTTTCCACTCCTAAATCAAGCTCGAGGAGGGTAAAAGTCCGCCCGGGCGGAATCTCAAAATGGCATGCCTAATGAGGGCTGAAATGCATTTCATTATGCCGTGTCGACTGAAGTTCAGAGCGGCACTTTGCCAGCCCCACTTGACCCAATTCCCAGCCACCTCTGTCACAGCCTCGTACTCGCACTTTCGAGCTTAGACTGCGTTAATTGCTGGCAGGTGACAGATGGAAGGATGCAGGACAGGTGTGCAGCCAAAGGACTCACTTTGGTCTGAAGTGTTTGGGGTCTCCTGCAGACGAAGCGGCCAACATCAGTTACTGAATTATGCAACCGGCAACCGGCTGCCGCTGCCGCCCTTCCAAGCTCTCGGATCGACATCATCTGCATCTCATTCGAGGCGCATTTGTGCTTCTCAATCACCGAATTCCTTTCAATTGCCAAAAATAAACCACAACAATAGAACCCAGCACACAGCCTACAGCCCCCAGTCCGTAACACTGCCTAGGCATTTTAAATGAAGTGTATCTAATATAGAAATTAATTAAACAAAACAGCAAACGACAGCAACAGCAGCGGCAGTGGCAGGCTGCTCTATTTACACGGCCTGGGTGTGGATTGCAAGACATTTGCCACATGCCAGCGACCATGGGTGTGGCGCAAAGAAACACACAAATCTAAAAAAGAGGATACACAACTTGGAGGGGGATGGATGCGGTGTTCATCTCATTGCCTTCACAGGTGACAGCACAAGTTCAGCGCGTTGAGTGAAAACAGCAACTCAGCAGCTCTTCGGGATTTCATTCATTATGCTTATTAGATTTTGCCTGTTCGTGGCATTCATTTCGTTCTCTATTGTTGTTCGGGTTGGGGTACATTTATGGGATGCAAATACAATATATCAGGAAGATGTACAGCATTAACACAACACAGGCAATCTTTGGGGGATGCGTTTAAATTTAATTACATTAAAATGTCCTCAGCAGGGGTCTCTCGTCGCTGGTCTCTAGTCTATTTCAAATATGCTGTCTGGGCCTTTGAAATATTCAGCAATTACCGATTTCAAAGCCGCAAAAGCCCATGAGATGCTTTGGGGTGCACAAGAGCCATGTACACAGGCAGAAAAACATTTGCAGACACGTTAGAGTCTTAATGAATTCATTAATATTAAGAGAAACAATATGTACCATTGAAGGGGAGTGATTACTTCAATCTAGAACGGAAGACCTTTGTAAAATACCCTTTTACTTGCTAACAACTTCCGCCCGAACCCCAAGATTTCACTTTCCTCATAATATGTGACATTTATGGACGGCCTGCAAGACTTTTAATACGCAGACACAAGCTGCGCTGCAGTTTTAGCCAAAAGTGTGTGAAAGTTGCCAGAGTTTGTCATGCAATTAGAGCAACATGCGAACACGATGGCGACGATGCCGTAGACAGCTCTGGGAAACTCACGTCGCTCCGGCTGGGGAATGCGTTTTCCGCTTGCCCTGGCCCAGCTGGAAAATCAAGTTTCCCCCATTGAGTGTCGTCCATGGCCAGGAAATAAAGCAACAATCGGCCAGCCAAAAGTGGTTTTCACCAATTGAACTTGTTTGCAGCGCCAGTAGCTGCATCTGTGTGCCTGTATCGGTATCTGTAGCTGTATCTGTATCTATTTCTGTTGCCGTTGCCGTTGGTTCGCATCCATTTGGTGGTGGTCGGTGGCCTGATACGATTTTCCTTCTTCTGATGCAAGAGCAGCAGCAAATCGAACGAAATCGAAATCGAAATCACTTTCGGAATGTGCGTGGATATAGCAGAGCCATGAGCATGAGCCATTGAACCAGGCTGATCATCAGGAGGAGTGCAGAGCCATTGGCCATTGGCCAATGGCCATTGCCATCATATCATCATCATGGCAGCGGTTATGTAAGTTTCGCAGCAGCAACGGGAACCCGTCGAGGGTATTCGCCTGGATTGGACCCGTTGCTCTGCGACGTTTAGTGCTGCTTGTTGGTTTTCTATTCCGGCAGTGCAAATAGAAATATGCGTAAGTGGATGAGAAAGAAACATTGTTGCGGCGAAAGTTTCCCTCCACCGGCGAGCGAGTAACCAACAAAACAAGCGACCAACCGAACCACCGGACCACCGACGTATTTGATAGCTCTTGGCCATAAACGCTGCCGCCGTTGTTGCCATAAAAACTGGAGCAATTGCCAACCGCATGTTGCTGCTGGGATCAGTGGAAGGATGTGGCGGCAAGGAAGTAAATAATGCGGCGAAACGAAATTGCTGAAATGGGAAATGGAAAACAGAGCTTCGACAAAAGATGGAAATTCAATTTTCCGACAACGACTCCGACTCCGGCTCCTCCGGCTTCCCTGCCGACCAAACAAGATTAAGACCCCCAAAATCACAAGAGAACGCATATGCAATTGCAAGCATTTCATTTGGGAAGCCACAAGAGCGATATATTTCAAAGGAGAAGAACCTGTAATCGGCTAATCTAATAAGCCGCGAACATAAATCCATTAATTACGCAGAAAGCAAAGGCCAAATTGTGAAATATACGGCGAAAATAGATATATGTGCGGTATTGCGGGGAATTTATGCGACACATTTCAACACGGAATGAAATTGCACAAAAAGAATCGCTGTGCGCCGTTGAAGTGTCGTAAATAAATGCACAATTCTAAATCAAAATGGGAATGCGAATATATGCAAATTTATAGAAACGAAAGCATAGATCACAACGATTTAAGTGTCTGAATATTTTTGCACAGCCGCCGCGTAAGTAAACAAATGCACACAAATAAACACAAAACGGCAGACATTCTGCTGATCAAGAGCCCCCAAAGAGCGCTTCCCGCCGCCGTCACTTGCATAATTTCTTAATTTTATTTTCACAGCGCGCACACAGCATTTCTTCCCAGCTCGATATTGAGCAATTTCATTGAAAAACTATCAGCAACGCAGCGTCATATATAAACAAGCATATGGAAATTGTAAACACTCCATTGCTCCATTGCTGTGTGGCAGAGTGGAAATTTAATTTTTTCAAATTGCCATTTATGAGGTGCATACAAAAATTCAGCCCGCTGCAGCCTGCAGGCCGCACACTCTGTTTTCATTAATCGCTTTTGTGTTTCGCATTCAAATATTTTTGGCGTGCTTCTGGCCGCTCTATTTGTTTCCCGCTTGGATCTGTGTTAATGAATTTCGATTTGGCCAAGGTTTCGAAGGTCAATGCCAAAACGCACTCGCAGTGGTTGGTAACCGATTCCCGATTTGAGGCATTTCATGCGAATTTTCCGGCTCATTTAGCGGCGGCCCACAACTCAATTTAGCGATGTGGAACCCGTAATTCCTGGCTGATTTTTTCGCAGTAAAGACTTTAATGCCATGGTAATTAAGTGAGAATTATTCAGACATTTTCCACCTAAATTTAGGGGCTCTAAAATGCATATTTACAGGCTCTAACCCAACAGAATTTTTGAGACATTGCCGTAGTGTCTGCCGGAGAAAAAGATCGTCAGGCAGGTGAAAGCATACAACGAGGGAAAGCCCCTGGCCAACGATCTGAACAACGCAAGAAAACCCACAGCCCGGAAGGCAGAGGAAAGCTTCCTCCAAAACCGATATATTTCCGCGAATCGGACAAAAAAATGCAACAAAAAAAGATCAAAAACGTACCCGAGCACGACGGCGTTGGGCATAGCCAAGAATTAGAAAGAAGTATAGCTAGCGTGAGGGGACTTGGAGGTTTTTCCAGGTACACATTTTTCATCATTATATGGCACTCAGAAAATTAAAAAGTCCATGTCCCTGGTGCCCAAAATCCCAACTATATGCAATCGCCAAAGTCTGATGTTTATTAAAAACGGAGAGCGGGAAAGGCGGTGCAGGTGGGGCTGGGGAGCTGGTGGGTGAGCCAATATAATAAGTGGCATGAAAAATATTTCATAAACATGCCGTGAACGACGCAATTAAATGTCAAAGTCTAACCGTAGTGCCATTTTGTTATTTGATTGCCCAGAGGCAATCGCAAGCTGGAGCAATAAATTGTTGCAACTGGCAGTGGCAGTGGCAGTGGCTGTGGCAGCCTGTTGGGAACCGCATGCAACTGCAACCGTGGCCGCAGATAGCAGGTGCCTGCCTGCCTCCTATCCGAGCACTTTGCCTAAGCAAATAGGATAAACAAACATGTATCCTATGCTGCGCCGAAAGCGAAACGTACACAGCGTTTCGCCGTTGTATGTTTATCGGGAGCAGTTGACACAAGTTTGTTAATTTACGAGACCGTCTAATTCCTCAAGGAGCCCATCCCTTCGCGGGGCTAATTATCAGACCACGCGGCGTATGCGCGATCTGCCGCTGCGGTTGCTGGCCCAGAATTACGTATGCGCCGAGCTAATTATGGGCTTCATTGAGCGAACCGGGAGGCAAAAAAATTTCACCGTCCACCGGTCAGCGCATAAATCACGCATTCGCCATGTGCTACCTGGCGAGACATTGATTTATGTCGGCCCAGATATTTCAGTGCAATTTTTAAGTAACTTTTATTATGACAAACGCGACGGAGGGACGGCATTGTGCTACGTTTATTCATGATTTTTCCTGCCAACGCAGCTCATCCTGTCAGCCGGGTATCCTGCTATCCTGGGGTATTCCTTGAACGTTTCGGAGGCGGAGACCGGTTGATAAATTGCCGCCTATTAAGCGCGCACTTAATGGTGCATAACGTGTGATATATTGACAGCTAACAGTGCGGCTGGCATGTGTAAGCGAGAACCGGGCCAAGAAATGGGTCAATTAAATGGGCTGGCCATAACTTTCTTAGCCAGCAGCAGCACGGCAACAGCCGCCGAAACATATTCTTGGCTGCCAAAATAATAAAAGAAAACTCCCGTAGGCCCGTCTAATTCCATTGTAAATGTAAATTCCCTCCTCGCTCCATCAAATTAAACGCACTCGCTCAAAATCTCATTATGTTAAGTAAAACGAAGAGCCGGGAGATGTGGGTGTGTGCGTGTGGCAGGCAAAACAAAGAACAAAAATTATTACCACTTTTACTTGGCTTGCAGCAAATTGAATTGATTTTAATCTCCATCTTCGTGCACACAAAAAACACACAGGAGGGGACGGGACGGGACGACTCGAGTCGAGTCTCTTGTTTCAATAAAATTTGCATTTGAAATCGCTTTTCAAAAAACTTGCACACAGGAGTCGTCGTCCTGTTGGTCCTGCAGGGTATATGCCTCCCTCCTCTGCGAATTAAATTCAGGCCCAATAAAAAAGTTAAAAACGAGCGAGCGTAAGAGCGTGGCGTACAAGGAAAAAATTTGCAAACACTCGGCCAACTTTTATGCGTGTGCCGGATGCGATAAGAGCCACAAGGCGATGCCAAAACAGATACAGCTACAGAGCCAGGATGCGGTGGAGCTGGAGATGGAAGGACGAGGAGGCAGTGGCTGTGTCTACCCACAATCTGCCCGCTCGCAAATAAACTTAAAAGACATATGAAAATCAGTTTTTGAATATTGGCGAAGAGCAAACAGGCAGAGGCCCAGGAGCAGGAGCAGGAGGCAGGAGCAGGAGGCAGGCTGTTGCTGCGTATCCTTCTTTTTCCTGCTGGAGCAGCACTTTGCCTGGCACACTGCCAGGGGACGGAGAGGCGGCTGAAGGACTAGCAGCAGGACCCTCGGGCATAGCATTAGGGTAAATGTATGCACACAAATATCTATGCTCCGAGGGTGAGCGTTTCCGTATCTATGGTCTGTGAATGTGAGCCTGCATGCAGGCAGCAGTAAATGTAGTACGAGGAATTTAGATTTTTGGGTCATTACTTTGCCAAAGAAAATTCTAAAGCACAGAGTGCGAGACTTTTGGGGGGGTGTACGACTATGTGCGTCCTGCCATTTGCTAATGGCTTCGAGCTATCGATTGCGGCTTTAATGGCTGCTAATCTTGCACTACATTTCCCCGCCCCGTCTATTGAGTGCTGCTACACAATTATCGCATCACCGAGCCACATAATGCGGATGAACATCACTGTTTCGGAATCGTATTTACGGCTTCACAGCTCAAATGCACAAGAATAGCCACAGCCCCACGCATAACCAATGCAAATTGCGCGCAGCCAAAATCTAATCGCCGAATCCCAAACGAGCCAAAAGCGGTGAGGAAAAGCTTAAAAATGCTTTTGCCCTAGCAAAGGTGCAGGAAAAATGTACGAGAATACGCCAGGAAAAATGGGTCATACAGCAATTGAGCAAGCGCAAACTCTATTTCTTGATTGCAAGCTGAAATTTATGACCTCGAGTTCGAGGTTTATCAGCGCAGATTATCCCCAGCAAACCAACTATTAAAATCTGATTAAAGTCCAATCAAAGTGAGGTATGTACTTGCCTCTCAAAGATTATTTGCACCGATTTTATGCTCGACTGAGCTATAAACCCGTAATCACGCCTAATTATGTTGTTGCCATTTAAATGCCTGCGCGCTAAGGAAACCGAATGATTTGCTTGCTCTGGGCAAATTAGATGCAACAGCAATTAAAGTCAAGTAATTGAGACATTGTTGGGAGTCAATTAAAATTAGGACCTTTTGATTACTTGTAATTGAATCCTTAGCTCGCATTGCTACTAAAATTTATTCGAAATTGCCCTCTTAAAGGAAACCAGCGAATAAACGAACGAACGAACGAACTAGTTTGGTAGTAAACAAGTTTCTCAACAATCCCGAAACTTTGGGCCATCAATTAAAAAACCTTTTTGCCAAAATTAGCGCACTCAATTAATTTGAAAACACTTTTCCCGTCCCCCTAGTTGCAGGCACTACAACCTTAAGCGTGAACCCTTTTTCGGCCCACACGTAGTGTACCTTGACAGTGAGTGAAATTTCAATTAATCAAGCGGCAGCGGAGCAGGGATCCCGCTCTGGACGGGTTAACCCGTGTCTGCAGCACAGCCACCGGAATCGACCCAGAAAGCTAGAAACGGTTGATGAGCGAGGCGCGGGGGCGCCACGAAATTTTGCAACTGCCACGAAGGCCGAGGAGCAAAAGAATCAACTGGCACACACACAGTTTGCTAGCTCGCTCTCGTGCTGGCGGTGATTAGTCATTATTTATTTTAAAATCAATTAGTTTGCCTTGACGTCGTGAGAGTGCAGGTTGAAAATAATGGGTCCCAGGAGGGACCCATGGATGGATGGAGGTCCCACCACCAACCCCCAAATAAAAGTTCACGTCGCATTGGCAGGCAAAAACATTTTTGCACATAACTTTTAGCTTTCGGGCTTTTGTGCTGAGTAATTCGGCAAATATTTGACATTTGTTTTGTGTGCGTTCGATTGCTTTGCAAATTTCACAATTTTCCCTAAAATTGATTTCTCAATCATTTCAATTTTTATAGGCTGCCATAAAACAATAAAATGCAGAACGTTTTCCCAACGGCCCACACACACATCACAAACTAATTGGCAATTACAGGCTGGCCCACAACACGAGAATCAATAATAAAATGTGGCGCCAAAACTCCAGATTCAAGCAAAACTAATTAAGTTTTCCAAATTTGTTAAACTCGTTGCCATGCCAGCCGACGGGCACCTGACAAATATTTGATTTCCAAAAATTATTGCTGCAATCTGTGGAAGCTCAAGAAGATTCTCTGGGCTAAGAAAGCCAACGTCGATGGCTGTGTGTCGTCTGCTTGTAATTGAAGGCGAGAGGAAATGAATTCTGCATTGCTGATGAGCAATGAAGACATCGCCGGCATCATCACCATGGCTGCCTGCCTGGCTTGCCTGACTTGCCTGCCAAATGCAAATCCATCGCAAAATGGTAGGAAAAGGAAAAGAGAACGAGTCAATGTCAATGGCTCGAAGCAGAATGCCAGCCAAATGAGCAGGAATGTACGGCAGGAAATTAAATTTACAAGAAATTGCACACAAAAGCCAAGCGAAAACTGTTGCATATCATCCATCTTCCCCAAGATGGGTGTAAAATTGAACATTATTGTTAGGGATTAGAGGGCAGGATCCGTAAAGCTGGGCTGTCAACGCTAGCCGGGCTTAAACAAAACGTCCTTGTTAATGCACAAAAGACTTTCACAACAACGGCCACGATTTGTGCACAAGCCATAATTTTATTTTAATTAGTTCTCGTTGGTGTTGAATTTAAAAATGAATATTTTATGGAATATTCGACAAGTTGTGTGGACGGGTCTTAAAGCTTGTCCAGCTAACAATTAGAGCATTTCTCTGCTGACTTTTGTTGTCCTTTTTGGGACAGAAAAGCTTATGAAATTAATCAAACAATGTTGTGCAGATGGGCAGGGGGGTGACGGCTCAGCTCGACTCATGTGGCAGCAGAACATGCATAAATCAGACCCAGTTTCCCTGGGAAATAGTTGTGTTGAAACAAGCGTCCCCAGAGATTGTGTCGCTCCGGCCAAAAAGTCAAAAAGCTGATGCTGTTGGGGCTGCTGAGCTGCTGAGCTGCTGGGATTGCGTTCCGCACAATTCCCATTCATCAGGGGCTCTTAGTTCAACCAGTTCAGCTGCTTTTTCAGCTAGGGCTGTAGCTAGGGCCATATAATAACGCTCTAATTTGCATGTGCAGCTGCTACAGCCACTGCCACTGCAACTGCAGCAGCAGCAGGACGATCAGATGAAAAATTTATTTCAACGCATGTCGCATGTGCCACGCCTTTGCCTCTCAAACGCCCCCAAAACAAATGAAGCTTGTGCAACGCCTTCCCCACGCCCTCTTGTTCCCTTGTTGCAAGCAAATATTATATTTTAACGAAATTTCATTTAAAACCGAATGTATTCAGGCTGCAGTCGGTGGTTTCTCCCCAAGGTTGCCCTCCATTAGGAGCCCACACGCACATACACTTTCCATTACATGGACGGGAAAAGTTTAATTGAATAAGTTTCCTTTTTTTTTTTAGCCCCCCCGACTTGTCAGATGCTAGCCACGCCAATGGGACGGGTTAGGGGTGTTTTGCCCTCTTCAGTGCAATTAACTGGGATAGTGCATAATTCAGGCTGACTGGCGACCTACCAAGATGTTTTTCTCGCCGTCTTTGTCGCCGAGTCGGTTTCAATTTTGCCCGACGGCCTCTGGGATTCGCAGGCATTTTGCTAATTCAATTTCCTGGCCATCAGCGACGTTTGCCATTCGCATTCGCGGTTCGCATTCATTGTGTTTTGGACAAGTTGCCTTGTCTTTTGTTACAGTTACAATTTCCCAACGTCAACAGTTAACAGCAGTTTGCATATTGCGCAACTGCAGCAGCAACAACAAAGTGGCCGCAGGGCCTTCTCCTGCTCTGGCTTTTCCGATGTGAAAAACCCCTTGCCCAGCCACAGCCCCAAACCAAACCGAACCGAACCGAAGCAAACCGCTCTCTTCATCCGCAGGCAACCACTAAAATTGTCGCTGGCTGCGCTAAAATTAAATGCTTAGTTGGACGATGACAGTTGCACAATGTCCCCCGTCAGTCTTTTGTCTACTCTGTTCCCCCATGCAATGGCAATCTGGCGGCGGCATAGGAGTGCGTGTGGTGGGGGCTGCGGCACCGCCAATTTACGTGGCATGCATCTTTGAGCACTGACAACAAGATCTCGCCGCAGCGAGGCGGCAGCAGAGGCTGCAACTGCCATTGACTGGCGAAGACAACCCAGCAGCCATGGCCCAAGGTCCGCAGAGCGACCTGACTCTTGACATGTGATATTGGAGGAACTTTGGCCCCCCGCTAAAGATTTTCCACCCACTGCACCGCAATAGCATGTGAATAAGTTCACTGGGGCAGGGCATGTTTAAGTATCCACCACTCATAAGTTGGCCAGGAAAAATGCCATAGTTTAGAGCTAAAGGAATTTTTCAACTTTATGTTACTCAAATGCTCTTGGAACTTGCATAAGAGTTTCAGGGAAAGAAACTTGAATCAGTTTGGAGATTTGATTAACTTGCAGTGCATCGCTTTCAACCCTTTTTTGTAGGTGGTATTCCTGCCTTTGCTAACCCCAATTTTGATACTATTGAGAGACTAAGAGAACCCTTAAATTCCAATTTCAATCTGGGTGCTGCCAGTCGTCGACCACTTAAGCCCACTGAATGATGAATTTCCCACTCGTTCTGTTCTCGACTCTCCAACCAACCAACCGACCATCCCATCCATCCCATCCCATCCATTCATTCATTCATTGCAATCAACGATTTCGAGGAGTTGGACACACCAGCCGAAAGCTACACTCAATTACGCACAATGACGAGATGACGACGACGACGAGATGCCAGCGTTGATGGCCAAATTGCCAGCAATATTTTCCCACCAAGCCCAAGCCGGCACCCCACACACAAGTATGAGGATGACAACAGTTAAACAATCGGAAAATGTCCCAGCCCCGCCTCCTCCTTTCCCCAAAAGCATTTTGCTGAAAATGGCCAATGGCTTGTCAGATTCAGATTTGGATCGATTTGTGGGGCTGCAAGTGCCAAAATTCGCCAATTATCGTTGCCCGGGGGGTCGTAGGCAACGGAGTGCATCCACAAAAGCCTCTCCTCACACAAATGGGGCCACAACACCACCACCACCACCCAATTGAAGCTGGAAAATAATAAAGCAAAATTATTATCTGGCCAGAAATGTTTCAATAACAGGCGGCAGCATGACAGTGAGGGGCTGCTCTGTGTTCCGACAACAATGCCATCGCAAGATGACAAGCGGGGATGTACGGAGTAAATGTTTGGCTTCCTCAATTTGCGGCAGACTGTTGCCAATATTTTGCAATAAAATACCCCAAGCCAACACCTAAAAAACCCCCCCCAAAAAAAAGGTAAACGTGATGATGTGTTGATGGCGGCAGCACGGCAGATACATATACGAGTATGCGATTGGAGGAGTACTTCGGCATACATAACAATTGAAAAACACTCAGCCACTGAAATCGAGCTCAAGTAAGTAACTTTCCGTCACAATAGTGCCTGGCACAGCTGCTGCCCCATCTTTTTTTTAGGGGGCCAAATGGGGAATTGTTTCTTCACCTAGTTTTTCTGCTACTCACTTCGGTATCGCTTTTTTTTGTGCTCTGCTGCGCTGTGCTGTGCTGTGCTGCGTTGTGTTGTGTTGTATTGCTGCGCTGATAACTTTCAAATGCAATGCCGCAGGCTGTTATGGCATGGCAATAATGCAAAACACAACAGGGGGGCGAGATGGCCCGATGGGCGAGGCAAATTCTGACGTTCAATTTCTCATAAAAGTTTCCCCATGGCAGCTGAAGCAACACGGACCAACAACAGCATCCGCAGGACAAGCTGAAGGAGAAGCTGCTGCCGCCGACGCAAAGAAATATATGACACACAATTCAAACTTGGGAATTGCATTTCATGTTGCTGAATTTTTGGATACAAAAAAGGACGAAAAAATGTAGAATTCGATGCGGAATTGTGAGTGGAATTGATGTTGCTATCGGTTCGGGGAGTAGAATAGAAAATACCTTGGCTTTTCCGAGTTTCTTGGTCAAATGAAATAAGTATTTTCTATTTGAACAACCTTTTTGCCTGTGTACAACCACCATCATACGCCTTGAGTTGTCAGAACCACTTTGGCATTAAAATTAAAAACACTTCCGCCTGCGCCGGAAACAGCAGTAAAACGAGCTGCAATGGCAGACCGACCACCAAGCTGCTGTAGTCACGCTCTCCATTTACATTTGTTCTTTCAGCCAGGCAGCCAGCCAGCCAGTCAGCCGCTTGAGGCGCACAAACGCCCAACTTCCGGCCGCGATGTTGGCCATTTTGTTGTTACAGGCGCGTCGGTTGGATTTGCGGCCCAGTCTCCAGTCTCCGAGTTGTGCGATTCCTTTGGGTCGGCCCCGGGATGGGGGCGTGGGGCAAGGCTTTAACGCATTTCACTCGGGACCCGGGGGAGCAGAAGCGGCGGCTGATTCGGAATTCAACTGGATGGGGACTGCGGCGAGTTGAGGGCTCCAGGGGACCTGGCTTAGAGGTGTGAACGATTTGCCGGCAGATCAGGATTCAAGTCCCCACGCATAGGCATACACATGACAAAGCCATAAATATGTTAATCAGAATGAATTGCATTTGGAATGCAGGCGGTCCCCGGATCATTTCTCTTGCTTAGCATACTTTCTGGGGCTTTTGGGGGGTTAGCGAACTTTTTTTTTCGCTGATGCTAATTAACGGAATTCGGCATTCGAAACTTTTTTCGCTCACAGCGCTGCTTCCTTCAATGCGCTTTAACTTTAGGGGGCAGCACTACAACAAAAGTGTAATTTTAATTAACCTCACAGCCATATGCCGGGCATGCCGGCAAACCGCAGCAAACGAAAAAAAATTATGCAAAAGAGGAGAGCACACAAAAAATTAAATAAATGGAGCAGTGGGGACAATGCGGGGCGCAGAGGGGGCCGCAGCACATCAGATTAAAAAGTAAACTTTTTAATAAAAATCACTTTAGCATTTCATTTGCTTTCGCAAAATGAAGAACCCCGAAAAAACTTTGCGGTAAAATTAAAAATACTTATTTATGCAGCCCCGCAACAAGAACAACAATAACACCAGCGCATAAAATATAAATAAAATAATGAAAATGAAAAGAAAAAGGAAAATGTTTTCTCACAGCAAATAATGAAAAGCGCTCATTGTGGCCAAAGAAATAAAATATAAAAAAAATGAAATAACTGGAGAAAAAGGCCAAAGAGCTGCGCGAATGCAACCGCGGAAGATAATACATAGAAATTTATTTGTGTAATATAGGGAGGTCGCCCCGAAAACGAGAACGAAAACAAAGGCAACAACAAATTTGCATATTAGCAGGCAGTCCGGGGAAAACTTAGCGAAAATTGTTCAAGCAAAATAAAAACTTGGGGCCCCGAGCCCCCAAAACAAAGCCAAACAAAAAGTTGGGGCCTCAAAGATTTCAGCACCCACACTGCCGAGATGATTCGTTTCTTTTACATTTCCCGGTGCCTTGTACTTTATTTTATTACCGACTGGATTGTTGTGCAGTATAGTACACTCGGTAAATCACCTCGCAAAGTGAGCCCGCGTCCGAGTAAGTGAAAGCAACGGATTCACTGCAAATTAAACACGAAATTGAATTCTGCTCATCATAATTTCCCCAAGGATGCTTATTAGGCCAAAAGAAAATGGTCCGACTCGGGGCTAAAGCCCCCAAAGATTTCGCCTGTTCGCCTGCCCCCATCTTCTCCTTCCGGTTCGTCCTTGTGCCTTTGAATTCCGCAATTCAGGCTCGTCGACGTTGTCATGAGTGCAACTGAGACCGAGCCACTGCTGTTATTTTCTGATTAGGCCAGGGAGGCAAAAACATGCCAGCACACAAGTCAGGGGGGAAATTGACAAAGGAAATTCAAACGGACAGAGAGAAGTGATCAACTATGCATAAACTCATTTGGCAGGTCGACGGCGGCGGAAATGATGAGGTAAGTTCGTTCTTCGCAAGCAATAACCAGGCCAGAGATAAATGCATTGCCACCGAAAATAACTCAATTCCATTTACCTTTGAAATTAACTTGGCAAACTATAGTACGAATCAACAGCAGGCCAACAAATGGTCCAATCATCGCAAAATATTTGCCAACACGAAGCATATTTAGAGCTCCCACTTCGCATAGCAAATTTTGGCCACGGGCATGCCGAAAACCATGGGTAAACAACATGCAACCCAAACCCCAAATAAACTTGATCAAAAAAAAATACAACAGAACAAACTTCAAATGAATCTATTACACTTTGAGCTCGCCCACGCCCTTTCAAATCAATTGGATTTCGACTTTTTAGCTGCAAGCAAACTAAAACTTTATCCCAGCAACACAAAAAGTACACACAATGCCACTGCCGAATGCCGAATGCCGCATGCCGTGGCCATGGCCAATTATCAAACAAATAGCATGGATAAGAAAATTTGCTTGCCAGAAAGTTTCTTCCCGGGAATGGCATTGTACCGACCGAATGGAATGGGGGTGTTCCGGATGGTCAGAGACTACGGTTCCACTATCGAAAATCAACGAAATAACTCCCTGGAATGCCATACAACAGGAGCAGAAGTGGCGGCAGCAGGCGAAAACTTTTCGCCTCTCAACTCCCCGCAGAGCGTCTGATATAGGAAAACTTCGTATAGGGGTTGCTGGCAGGCACTTGGAGATAGAGGAGGAAGCATGGGAAGCATCGAAGCAACCCCCAAGTCTCTAATTGAAACCTAGGCAACGGCGACGAGAGAACTTAAACTTTTGCGTAAAATGCAATTAAAAGCAGCAGCCAAGCATCAGTTAGAGACGGATTTTTACTTAATCTTTTGCATCAGTTTGCCGTCCCCAAAGCCCAAAGCCCAAAACCATCATCCAAGCACAACCAAGCACTTTCAGATCACAGAAACGAGCGGCAGGGAGCGGCAATTGTTGGTTCTTGGTGTGGGCCAAGGCAAAACTTTGCTGCTCCTTGGGCCGAGCTCTAATGCAAAAAGCAAGCCAATTCGAAATGTTATTTACGCACAACAAATTAGAACATCCAAGACACAGGACCTGGCCCTGGCGCATGCTTAGGCCTTTAGATTTTGTCTGGCAAAAATTATAAACGAGCCTCGGGCCAGGTTACATAAGTTTTTTGATAACCAACCCAGGGGGGCGGGCGGACAGCAGGGGCAGCACTCGCTCTGTTTTTAGTTTATAGTTTGCGGCTTTTAGATAATGCAAAAGTTGTAACTAGGTGACTGCCTCAAGGCGTCGAGTTTCCTTTCGGCTGCCGCGCTGCTGCTGCTGCTGCTGCTGCCGCAAACTTTCCGAACGATCGATAAGCAACAAAGTATGGCAGGCGGCAGCAGGGGTGGGGAAATTATTCCGTTCAAATTAATCCAGCAACGAGAGCTATTCAGGCTGAAGCGCCTTAATTAAGGGATTAGTTTCGTCCGCATCGGAATCCTTTCCCCTTCATTTGCGGCCAGCCAACATTTATCATTATTTAGCCGAGCGAGAATCTCACATGGTTTTTGCGGATACTTCACACTTTGATACTCGTACTCTCTGCCTTGCAATTGAAATAGAAAATACTTGAAATGCTCGCAATCCTAGAAATGCCATAAAAAATCAATTAATTTGGCACTTCACACGCACACGAGCCAACGACTAGAGGAAAACCCTGGAAGCCAAATCGATTTGTTTTGGGGGAAAAAAAATAGAGGAAACGATGGGAAAGGCAACACAGGAATGGGAAGTGTTGATGGTCTTGGCAGGCCGCAAAGTCGACAACGAAATGAAGACACATGTTCCTACAATAATATTGGGCTAGGGATCCTTGAAATTTTCGCTTCTCGGTTCTGGGCTCTCATTTCCTTTTGCAGTTTTCTGTGGTGACACAGTTTTTCTTGTCGCCAAACACATATGAGTGGGAGGACTCTGACTTTCACTTAGCACCCGGCCAAAGTCACGTTTTGGCCAGCGTTCGGTTATTTGTTGACTCAAAAAGTTCCCTAATAGAATTCTCAAGCAAGCCGATAATTGGGTCAAGAGTAAATTAGCTCTGCATTTCGTTCTTAGTCTTAATTTATCTGCCACTGACCCTTAATTTTTCCAAGCCAAGGAAATTGTAATCACCGCCTTTTAGAACAACTTTTTCCCCCAACCGAACTTTGAGAGTGTCTATGACCAACGTAAGTTCCAGTAACATAAATGGAAACAATAAATAATTCAAATATTTCAACACAACCAAACAATCAACACTGTGGCACGCACCAACATAGCTTGGGGTTTATCTTCTAGTTTGTTCATTTTTTTTTTTCGGTTTTGGTAGACGAAAAAGGAAACAAAATTAATGAGAGAAGATGGGTGTGTGTTTTTTGGGGTGGAAAAGGTGGAAATTGGGGCTTTCTTTTTGGGGGTCAAGGGGTACAACATTTGTCAGCTAAACAGAAACTACAAATGAATAGGCGCCTTCTACTCACTGTAGGGCTGAGGTCGTGTACCGTAAAGTGGCTCCTGCAGTAATGGCGAGCGGCCATTTCCAATCTCCTTAACTGAAATGAGATAAGAGCAAATGGCAAACAGTTTGCGCGTGATAAATGTATCCACAAATTTGTTGAATTTCTGTTTCTGTTTCTGTTTGGTTTTGGTTTGGTTTGGTTTTTGGTTGCTTGGTTTCTTGTAGAGTTGTTCATGTTGTTGTTGATTGGTTGGTTGATTGGTTGTTGGTTGGTTGGTTGGTTGGTTGGCTGTTTGGCATTTCTTGTTGTTCATGTTGATGTTGATGTTGTTCTTATTGTTGTTGTGGTGATGTGTGTATCTGTGGCGTTGCTTCTCGCATTCTATCCAACTTTCTTTGGAAATTCCACTAAAAGCTAACCCATAAGAAATGAGTGTGTGCGCTCGACTTCCGGTCAACCTTCAACAGCAAGAGGGGGAAAAAAAAACAAAAAAAAAACTTTTCCCATACCGGGAATCGAACCCGGGCCTTCTGGGTGAAAGCCAGATATCCTAGCCACTAGACCATATGGGAGCCACAAGTGCCCGGCTCCCATTCACATAGTTTTCCCTTTTCTCCACTCGCAAAATTCAGAAACATTCGACAAGAAAATACACAGAACACACAAGTGGCGGGGGCGAGGAGGGGCGCACGAATTTGTTCATAAATAAATTCACGCTAATGTTTTTCGGGTTGTTCAGCTGCTCCCGCGTTATTCATTGCTTAGCATGCCAATGAATCAGTATTTATATAATATACAGGGCGGAAAAAAAACAACCAGCAGCAGCAGAGGAGGAAGAACAAGTTGAGGCAGGTCAGTTAGACAAGCTCGCGAATAAAACAAAGAAATAATATTCGAAAACTGGTGAAGCGACTCGCGACCCACATATACAACTTATATAATACATTTTAAGTGGATTAATTTATGACAGGCACACACGTTTTAGCGAAATAAAACCGACGTTGAAGAGCCATACGTCACGGGCCAAGATAAAAGGCGACAGACCCATAAATCATGAGCTTTTTAACCCCTAAAGATTGTCGGGAATTGGAGGAAAATCTAACCGAAATGAACCGAAATGAAAATCCATCAAAACATCCATTGGCGCAGCGAATTTTCTGGGCTGCCTGCTTCTCACGCTCCCACAGCAGGTTTCAGCTTTAGTTTTGGTTTCGGTTTCATTTTCATTTTCAGCCAGAGACCCAGTTGAATTTTGCAGTTTCAGGGCCGACCTGTAGTGGCCCGTCTGACCAAAAAAAACCCCACCGAACCATTCGTTCAATGGCGACCCCAATAAATGCATATCGTAGTAGTACTAGCACTGAGCCATTAATGACCCAATGAGGCGGCTGGTAGACGGAGAACCTGTTTAATTTATTTATTTGTTTGTTTTCGCTACCCCACTAGTTTTACTTTTTCGCCAAATTGTTTGGCAACAGCAATGCAATTAATTTTTATTTACAACATTTTGCGTTTGTTTTATTGACTTTTTATGGTTAAATGGGCTAATGATTTACATCGATTGCCCGCCCGAGAGGAGAACTTTATTTAACGGCCTTGCAGAAGGCAAATCAAGTGAATAAATAGAGCGGGTACAAAATCTATGCAACCCTTGGGCACACAGAAAATGAATCTTAAGCGGTAAGAGGAATATTTTGCAGAATATTAATATATATGTACATTGAATGTCAAGGATGCTTAGTTCTTAAGTGCATCGCTGGGACATTTTTCATTTTGATTTTTTTTTCTTTTTTCGATTTTTCAAGGGTCTTGATCGGTGATTTGCACTTACAAGCTATGAGATATGGTATTGTAGTTAGACATAGAGTTAGATTAGAGTGCTTCAACTGACTCACCTCCGGCACAGTCGCTGTGTAGTCGACGCCTCTCATCTCTCATCCATGCCGCCTCTTCAGAGACCGACAACCGAGCACAAAACTTTTTCAGGATAAGTTTTTCTTTCTTTCTTTTTTTTAAGACAATTTTTGTATGTGCCCGGCGAAGGGAACTACATGCATGAGATACGATACTATATCGGTAGCGATAAGTTTACGATACCAATATTGATATCGATACCGATACCGACCGACTAATACCACCAGCGTACATACAACTCTCTCTACAGACCCCGAGAAATCAGTAGCGATAATAATACGAGTATTATGGTATAGGCTATGGCTGACATAACTTTGAACAGATCCCAATGGTAAAATGTCACTTATATACGTTTTATATTTTGCATTCAAGCTCCGTCAATAAGAATTGAAAATTAAATAAATTTCAAATTTTGATATTAAAAGCTGAGGTTCATGGTATGATAAATAGAACAAAAACTAGATGTACTTGTATATATATTCTATACATAATATCCAACAAGCAGTTCTATTTGTTAAGGGCTGTAAATTGCATTTATACATCTCTCGCTTTTGAGGTTCTCGAGCATTGATTCGTCGGAGGATTGTCTTTCGAGTCAAAAAACACCATCGTCAGGCACAGCAACAACCACAAATGCCAACATACACATCACTGTTTAGGTATGATTAGATTTCCGATATGTGGCTTCAGTTTTATGCAACAAAATTCAACAAACTTTTGCAACTTCTGCGGCACTCAAACAACATTTCAAGGATCTGTTCAAACACGACCGTTTTCGCTTTAACGACTACTAATTGCTGGGGTTGTAGTAATGGCAGTTGTACTAGTAGCATTAGTAGCGGTAAGTAGTGCTAGTACTAGTATCTGTGATGCAAGTATCTCGAAATGTAAGCTTTCAAGGCTCTCCAATATTTTCACGTCGCTTCGCTGCTACGGCTGCTGCGTATGAGTTTCCATATGAGTATCTCCATTTCTTTATGCTGCTGCCACTGCCACTGCATGATCATCTTCGGCGAATTTTCCGATTTTTCCGATCGTTTGCTCCGCGGCAACAACAACAGTGCCGCCTTGCATCTCTCCTGCACACAGACAAACACAAGCGAGATAGAGATAGATAGTAGATAGTGTTGGTTTGTGATTTATTTTTGATTTATTTTTTTTTTTGATTTTTTGATTTTCTGAATTTGATAGTGAGAGAGAGACAGTGAGAATTCTTGCAAAATATTTTTTTTTTTAGTTTGTTTCTGCGAGTTTCGTTTTTGTTGTGATGCTTGGTCCTGCCCAAAGAGTTTATTTTTAAATATAGGTACTATACTTGATACTTTTCTGCGTCTTTTCGTGGGTTTTTGAATTCAGTTTTATTTTTATTTGACTTGATTTGATTTGATTTGGATTTTGCATAAAATTGAATGGTATTTCTCAAAGGAATTTGAACTTTTCTTGAATATATAGTAGAAGTAGTAGTAGTAGTAGTGCATTCTTGCTTAGATTTTAGAAATATATTTAGATTTTTTGTTGGTTGCATTCTGTTGTTTTTGTAGCTGTTGTTTTTGTAGTTATATAGTAGTAGTAGTAGTAGTAGTAGTAGTAAAAGTAGTAGATTGTTTTCTGTAGATGTTTTTGTAAGTTGTTTCGTTACTCTTTTTCTTGGGATTGGGAAAGTATTACAAGTATACAAATACAGAGCTATTTAAATTCATTTCATTTCAAATCTGCTACGCACACAGAGACGCACACATACACAACAAAAATGGAGTTAGTAAGGATACGGATAGCAATGGTATCGATTACATTTCCCTCTCCGTTTATCGATATTTTCTTGTGGTGATACCATCTGGCAGTGATCGGGGTTTATTTTTTGAAATTTATGATTTCTTTTTTTTTCTGGTTAGTAGGCGATTAGTTTTGGACATATAATTTTTGCAGGCAAGACAGGCGGGTGGTGAGTAGTGGCTGGTGGGCGGGATAGTACACTACTCATACGATTTTCTAAGCTTTATCCGTGTTGGTGGTGGTTGTTCTTGTAGTAGATGTTGTTCTTGTTGGAGTTGTTATTGTTTACCGAAAACCGAAAAACTGTTGTGAAAACAAAACAATTAATAATATTAAAAACAAAATGAGTGAACGAACACAAGAATGCAAATTTATACAGTTTGTCATTGTTAGTGATGTTAGATTTTTTCTGAGGGACCAAGTACTCCATTTTCTTCTCGATAGATTTATTTGAGTGCAAGAGCGAAGCTTCGTGGAAATGGTTGGTTGTTCTTATTCATTTTCTATGGTTAATTTATGTTTTGCTGTTTTTTGCTTTTGCATATCGATACCTTTGCTTTGTCTGCTGTTTATTAAGTATTTCGTATTTTTCTTGCATTTCGGCTTACTTTGTTTTTTAAGTTTTTTTTTGCGCGCGCAAAAGATATCGGAGAGGATTCTTTTCGCATTTTGTTGTTGATTGATGTGGCTGTTGTTGTTGTTGTTGTGGCAATAGTTGTTGTTGTTTTTTTGTCATATAATACACAATGTTTGGCGTGTTGTTTGTGGTTGTTGTTGACATAATTTACATGTGATTTTAGTGGTTTAGTAGAAATGAATTATTTAGAATATATATCTCTCTTGTTGGGTTAATTGTTGATTTTTGGACGATGTTTTTAAAAAGGTTTTAGTAAGACGCATTTGATGTGTAGTTTTTCTTGTTTCTGTTGTTTTTGTGGTTGTTTTTTGTTGTTGTGTTGCTTGAAAATTTGCTGGTGGTGTGGTTGTTGTTGTAGTTGTTGTTGTTGCTGCTGCCGGTTCTTGTTGTTGGTACTTGATAGATGGTTTTCTTGAATAAAATTGATCTGAACTGAACTGATATCTACTGGATTCGTTGCTTGATTTGTAGTCACCTTTATCCTTCTCGTTCACTGGCACACTTACGTTTCAATAGTTTGCAGAATAAAAAAAAAACCAACGAAAAAGCGAATCGAAACAAAAGCTAAGCCAAAGGACTCTCGAGACAGGAGAGTCCTTTTTTTTCGGGAATGGGACATTTTCACACAGATAGAGAGATATGCAGAGATTGCCCCTTGGGTTGTCAAAGATATGTTGTAGAGATTTACAGATCGGCTAAAGAGTAGTATATGGTATTCGTATGTAAAGCTAAGCTAGGCTTAAGCTAGAATATATTGTTTACATGTAGTTTCTATGGTTAGATGTATGGTTTGTGGGGTATGTTTTTTGGGGATGATTTTGTGCAGTGATAATGTCCGAGAGTTGGGTGAGTGTGGTACCCAAAAGCCTTGCTAAAGAACTCAAAAGATTGACAATAAAAATATTTTCTTATAATTAGCCACAGTGCCACTCGCCAAACTCAATCTCGCTCACACATTTTGCCATTTGCTGATAATGATAATGTGTGCGCTGCCTTCCGCCCCGAATGCCGGAAAAACTTCATGGATGGACACTCTAAATGTATATGAGATTTTGCGGGCCGAAAAAGTTGCTCGTTGCCATTATGTGGGCAGCAATAAAAGCCGTTTTAATTGGTTCTAAATGAGTGAGGTCCACGCATTGCACAGACAAGACATAATACCAAAAGCTCTGCACACAAATGTGGGCTAAAGGAAGGGTTCTCCTCACAGGCGATTCGGGGTTCGGGGGCCACAAAGGCCAAATTATTCACACTGATTACATGAAGTCTTTGCCGGGGGTTTTGGCATAAAATAAACCATGCTGAAAAAGTAAACCGTTATAATTACGATGTATTAGATGGGCGGAATGCGAATGTCACCCAACCAGCCAGCAAGCCAGCAGATACAATCGTGTGTATAGATACAAGCATATACATAAAGATACAGGGCAGACAGCAGCATATGGAGGGCACTAAAAACAAATTGGGGGTCCAAAATAGCACTGGGCTCAAGATAAAACGAAAATAATCAGCAGGCAGTCAGGCCGAAGGACTCGCACAAACACACACAACACACAGATAGATAGGCACTTGCAGAAATTGTAGTGTCATAAAAATAAATAACCCAAAGAGACCAGAGGCAGGATATATACATAGGGTATGTGGGATGAGCAGCAGAAGCAGCAGGAGCAGTAGGAGCAGCAGGCGCATCAGCAGCAGAAACCAATGTTGATTTAGGATAAAGTAAGCAACAAAACCCGAGAGTTCTTCGATAGCAATTTAAATAAATGTGAAAACGGGGCCGCCGCTGCGGCATAATTGAAATCACTGGGACGCCGCCGACGATGTGTTGCCACGGCAATATTTGGCCGAGAGTTGGCAACGTGATTTGCATGCGGGTTAGTAGTGCGAGTGCGTATGAATAATTTATGCGCATTTAATTCGATTGTTGTGGCGGTATCCCAAAAGGAACTGCCGGAGCAGAACAACCAGGATCAGGATCAGGAGGCGGAAGGTGTCACCTGACGGGACTTGACTATTTCGGTGGAGTGAAAGTAGCGAACATAATTTGGTCATAAACATAAAATAGTTTTGTCATGTTTTATTATTCAACTTGGAGGAGTGGGGTGTCCCTTTTTAATGCCCGCCGTGCGACTCCTCATCAACTGCTCTGTGTGATGTCCTGGGTTCCTGTCCCTGTCCCTTGTTGCGGCTCGCTTTTTATGACATTTGCCATTTCCCTTTTGTCTGGTTTTATTTGTTGTCTCGGCTTTTATTGAAATTTTCCCTTTTTTGTGTGTTTTTTTGTGTGTGCCGCCTTGCCTCTGCCGCTGCCTACTGCCAAGGTAGCAGCGATGGTATCCCTGTTCCACTTTTCTATGATTGTTATTTTGCTGCTGCTTCCGTGCATTCGGAAATAAAATAAATAATGACTGCCATTACGGTGCAGGTTCCTTTTTTTTTGGGCGGTCGGGTCGGAGACCCCCCAGGGAAAAGTTTTTCATGACATTTCTGTGGTTAATTATGGGCAGGTTCTTTGTGGTTATCAGAAAACGCAATCAAAGCCAGAAAATGATACTAAACGGGGCCGTGGCATGGGCCTAATGAGTTTCTTGATTTCCCTACCAATTTTTTGCCCGCTTTGCCGGCCCATTTAAAGTGCAATTTCGCTCAAAAGTGGCGGTAATCAATTCCGAGAGGCAGCTATTCTTCAGTCACAAAAACCAAATTAACTCCGGAGACAAACTATCCGGCAAAACGAAACTGTCACTTGGCATCAGGAAAATGCACGTAGGTTTGTCAACTTGCCGTCGCAGTTGCAGCAGCAACGAAAATAGAAAAGTGTGGTGGAAAATCGAACGTCCTTGAGCCAAAACTGCGCCAAACCAGCCAGCAAGCAAAAACAATTTGCAGACAAATAAAAGGACAAGGCAGCGGTAGCGGCAAGAGCACATCGCGTGACAACACGAAGCCAAATGGCTACAACTATACACTGACTACTGATGAGCAGAACGAATCCATCTGCATGGCGCTGGAGGATGAGACCAGCCGCCAACCGCCAACTGCCAACCCCATCCGGATTCCGGGACGCAGCCATGCCGGAAGACAGCGAAATGAGTGGAAAATTAACAAAACGCGCATTGAGGATGGCCAGGAGCAGGAGCAGGAGCAGGAGCTTGGCTGAGAAAAAATATGCACCAGAAAGCGGTGGCGGTTGTCAAATGCAAATGCAAATACAAATTTTCGGGGTGTACTTGATGAAGTTTTTAGCTGCAGAAGGAGCAGCCACCACAACGAGGTGGAAACAGAAGCAGGGCTTGGTGAGCACTCAAGTCAACTTGTTAAAAACTTCTTTGCTACTTTAGACGACGACGATGACGACGACGACCAGGAGGCGGCAGGCTGCTACCCTGGTAGCAAGTCATTTCGAATGCTTTTTTTGGCCAAGCTAAAAGGGAGAGGCAGTGGCAGTGGCAGTGGCAGAGGAAGAGGAAGTCTCCTGTTTACCCAAGGCGGTGTCCTCGTTCTCGTTCACGTTCACGTGCTGGCATTTTGTATCGATTGCCTCCTCGACGACGAGGACGGCGACGGCGACTCCTTTGGCCAGGTCCGTGCCCGGGTCTGGGTGCGGGAAATGGCAAAAAGGTATGGTATATACAAGGAGGAAAACCACCGACACGGACGGGACATGGACACTGACGAGCAGGACAGGAAGGGATAGCTGCAGAATGGAAAAAGAGTCGAGGTTGAGCAGAAAATCTTATGCAAATATTATGTTTGCATTTTCCACTTTATATTTAACTTGCCTCACTTCACTTTTTGTTTTCCTTTCCTTTCCTTTACTTTCCTTGCCGCCACTTGTTATTGTTGTTAAGACAATAAAGTAGTAGTCGTTGGAGGGAGTCGAAATTGACGGGGAAACTAAATTGTGGGCGTGGTCTGTCGACTGTCACTTGCTACGATTTTAATGAATTCTATTGATTTTACGACAGCAGGTCAACAGCACACGGCGGAGTGTTTCCGTGGCTAGGAGTGACCGACCGGTGACACAAAAGTGTCAGCTTGACTCTTGCATAACCAAAATAGCGTTTAAATGTTAAATGTCAAGGGGTTTTTAGCTGCCCTGGCTCGCTGCTTATCAATTTAGGTTTACCGAAAAAACCAAAATTAGATGCCGGAGCAAGCTCCGCAAAATGAAATCCCTTCAACCACTTTTGGCCCGGAAATTTGTGTGCGCCTGCAGGCTGCTGCTGCTCATCTTGAAGCACAATGCCGTCGTCGTCTGTTCTGGCCGCCACCTCTCGAGTCTGTGTGGCAGTGGCATGTTCATTATATCGGACACAAAGATAGTGCCGGGCCTAATTTACAGGCTGCCACCCACGCTGTAGCTACATATTCCCAACGCCCAACGCCCACCGCCCACCGATTCGCCTGCAATTCATGGAGGCGGCGCCAAGTTCATTCAGTTTTGCCATTCATTGATGCCCGTCCAGGCAAATGGTTGTTGCAGCACCAACAAAAACAAACAGCTATACGGGGCCGGGGATGGCACACAGTCGTGGTGGCAGACTTTTGGCCTCCAAAATGGAAATGGCAATACAACAGGGCGGATGAGTGCTGTGGAGGATCAGCAGCAGCCAACAGCCAAAGTTGTTGGCAACAGAAAAAGTTGTACGAGTATCTGTGGAAACTCTGGCCCAACTGGCTGCTGTCTGAGTTATTGTGGCTTTGGTTTTTCCCCCGCGCCCCGCCTTTGTTGCCGCTGTGGCAGCAGCGTTGACACTTCGTAATAGTGCGTTGGCCTGGACAGGATCCGTTGGTGGCTCAGTTTGTCGGCCTTTTGATGTCCCTCCGTCTGTCTGTCTGTCTGTCTGTCTGTCTATCTGTCTGCCTGTCGACCTCCTCCTCCGGCTTCTTCCAGCTACAAATTGGCCAACAACAAGCAACCAGAATGACAACGACAACATGCAATGTTGACACTGCCGCCTGGTTGTCTGGCACAGACAAACAACAGAGAGACAGAGAGGCAGAGCCATAGCCATAGCCATAGCCCGAGCATTTAATTTCATTTTTATTCAAAGTGAAATATACAAATTAAAAACGGCATTTAATGCCGGCAACTTTGTCAGTTGTCATAAGCACTGGGGCACGGACATGTGGGGGGATTTGTGCGCGCAGGCGGCGGCTATTTTGGAGCGAACAGGTGGCACACATACTGTATCTGTATCTGTGTATCTGCTTGCCTCTCCGCTCGCGTCGCGTAATAAGCTGTGTACTTAAATGCTTTGACTTTAATGAGTGGTTCGTGCTACTAAATGTTCAGGTATTAGAGCGGAAAAGTTGGTTAATTAAAGGGATGATGATTAGCAAGAGAAATAGCGAGAGAGAGAGAGAGATTGGATAGGGGGCGGGGACTAAAACTATGGAAAATAAAATGCAATTCGGCAAATCACGCATACGCCACGTTCAACCGCCTGACAACGCTAACAAAATTACTTGGACAAGTCTAATAAACGATTGCATGGCAAACACAGTTTACAAAGCCAAAACAACGATCTAAAAGGACGCATCGGCATTCTCCAGGATTCTCCAAATCAATTAACTTTCGTGTAACCTCATATTTGTGTGTCGGTTTGTGTAAATGCAGAGATTTTCGTGTTTGGGCGAAGGTGTTTTCTAATATTTTTTGGTAAATGGCTGTTGTGGGTGTGGGTGCTTGAGTATATTTCATGTATTTCTTTGTTTTGTATATATCGGTGCATTGCTTATCGACTAGTTTAGAAAAAAGTAGTAAAAAATGTGAACGCACTTGGTAGAATCTCACCTGTGCTCAGCGTGTAGTCCCAGCTGGTATCGGGCTCATTCTTGTAGACATTCAATTTCTCTGGCTGCAACGACACGACGCGAAGCGAAAACAAAACAATTGCAGTCAATTAGCGGCAATTATCTGATCAGATCTTACCTTGGCATAATCAATTTTCAAAGTGCAACAGCCGGCATAAATGTCGGCTCCATTCAGATTCTCGCGCGCCCTTGTGGCCGCTTCCAGATTATCGAACTCGACCATGGCCTGGACGCCGTTCTTTTTGAATATGACAATGCGCAGCACTTGGCCATGTGGATGACAGATTTTGTGCAAGACATCCTGAAACGGTAGCGAAGGATTATTGTGGTTAGTATTTCATAGGAAATTGCAAATAAAACAAAACAGATACAATACAGAAATAGCCCTTCAATACCTCCCACCAAAATAGCATCAAAGCAAGGTGAATTGCGGGTTAATTGGACTTGAATGATTTCCCATTTAGTCACTCACTTTGGCAATTAGCCATTGACCACCCGGTTTTTTGGACAATTTCACTTTGTTTACCTTTTGTGAAAAGCGAACTCTTATTTTGTGTGTGTTTTCAGCGTTTGTCTGGCGTAATTGGAATTTCGCAGCAGAGTTGGCCCGAATGTCAGAGCTGTGTGAAAAGCTCAAGAACTCATTAGCATAATTTAATAAGCACTTTCCGCTGTAGTATGCCAAAGAAATTTCCCAATTAACATTCATAAATTTTCGGAAATTACGTTAATGAGTTTCGAGTGTGCTGCCAGAAGCAAAAGCCAGGCCGACCGACCGACCGGGCCAGGGCGTGTCAAGTCTAGGCCAACAAGAATGAAATAAGAATACCTCTGGTATTCCTTGAGCGCCCGAGTTTTGGAATTGATGGCAAATTATAATGAGCATTGGCCGTTGGCATGGAAATTTATGGAAAATTTAAGCCGCCAAATTTTCCTCAACCACCACGTCTTGCCACCATCTCCTCGCTTTGTTGGCGTATCTGCAAGCGACTTCTATTTATTCATTTTACAAGCACAAATTTCTGCCTGGATAGAGCAGAGGGAGGGAAGGGAATTTTAGGGGCGTAATGGGTTAAATGTTCAATTTGTTGTTGGGGAAAACTGTGCGGGCCTTGTGAAAAATGGTGGTGCCGAAAGTGCCAAAGCGGCTTTGTCTTCGCCCATTTTTTGGCGAGCAGCAATATTTTGTTATTCATGAAATTCATCGATAAGTCCTCTGGCTCATGAAATTTGGAATCTTGTTGAAAACTTTTAACATTGATTTGCATTAGACATGAGAGCCGAGCCGAGCGGAGCCGATGGCTGCCGTTGGGCTGTTTGCCTTGATTAGGCCAAAAGTTCGGCTTCCTCTTCATTCGTCTTTGGCTATTTTTTGGCCTATGCAAATATTTTCGCTGCAAATTGTTTGAGAAAACTTCCCCAGACAAGGGATGACTGACTTCTGCCAGCGACAGTGACAGCGTCTGCGAATCTATAATTCCCAATAATGGACTCTGCCTGCGCTGTGCTTGACACCCAAACCCATTTCCTTTGAGTCATGTAACTAAGTGTATACTATTACTTAATTATTAATGCAGTCGCCTGCTCCACTCTCCGCTATCTATGGCTATATCTATAGTTTTTCTTGTTTACTTCCTCTCCCCGCTGTTCGCACACACTTAACACTTTGCCACCCGCCCCCGGACGCGCACGCTTTCCTTTCGCCCTCAAACCGCAAAAGTTTTCTAATTAGTTTTTGTGTGCACACTGCACTTTATAGTTGTGCATGGAAATCCAGGAAAACAGAAGTGGAAACCAGCGCTGGCGGATGGCGGATGGCGGATGGCGTACGGAAAGTGTGACCTGCTAGAAGGAAGTGAAGTGAGAAAGGAAAAATACGTTTCCCTCCCTCATTTTCATCTGGAATGACATTTTACAATTCGTTGGAGGATGCAGAGGAGCTGCATTTAATGCGATTTGCCAGAGGTCCTGGCTGCAGGACAAATGGAAAAAGCCAACGCTGCTAGGAGGACACCGAGGAGGCGCCTGCCCTCGATGGCGTACAAAATGTCTGCAATTATTGTAAATAGCGCAATCATCGAGCAAGTCAAGAGCGTCGCATCCTCGAGCATCAGCCGGAAAAAGGAAGTAGCGAGCAGGGCGGGAGGGTCAGGAAAAATTACTCCTGTTTATGAGATCAGCTTATTGAATAAATGAGGCGCGTGCCTCAGCAGCACGGCACTCGTCTTTTTTCCCCATTCACTATTCCCTCCTCCTTTTCCGGAGTCCCGGACAAGTTGATAGCCATTGGGCATATAAAAGGAAAGGATGTTCCCTGGCCCTGCTGTCTGGCCACTCATTGTTTGCCGGTAATTTGGGTCCATTAGCTGAATGGGAATGAAGCTCCAGCCCAGCGAGTAGCGACAGCTGAACGATGAAAGCTGATTAGAGAAGGTCTTTTGGGAATTTACGAGAAGTGTCAGGTCTCTAGGGTGCTCGATTGATAAATTGAATCAATGCGAAGCTATGTGAATACGAAACGAGGATCCCTCTATCAGTATTATTCCTTGAAAGTGTCAATATAGAATTTTGTTTTCAAATTCTTCATACACATCTTGTTATTCCACGGTTCTAAAAAAGAACAAGAGAAGAACAAGAGAACCCCATGAAGTATATTTATTCTTGACAGCATCAAAAGTAGAGTCGATCTAGTCTGTCCGTCTGTCCGTCTGTCCGTCCGTCCGTCTGTCCGTATAAACGGCTAGATTTTGAAGACCATAATAGATGGAGAAAAACTGATTGCATTTCTAGAATTGTGTGATGCCAGGTCAGCTCATGATTATTTTAAAAATAGGCTACCACTCCCCGCACCCCCGCAAACCGCGAAATTCTGTGGCGTCCACAATTTTACCTCTAGTGGCACTAAATTTGGATAGGACATTAGTAAAGCCAATATATATCTGTGTTTAAAAATTCAGCCGGTTACGCCCACTTCCGTCCGCTGAAACGACAAATATGTGTAGCGCCCACAAGCATTTCCATAGAAACATGCCTTGCACTTCTTATACGCACTTCTCTCTATTATAATGTTCCAAATATCAGGGTGAAACTAAGAATCGGGTAATTATTTTCGAGACACTCGACTATAATCGTTCTAACTTGTTTTTCATGCAACAATCCGCTGAAGAACTTAATAGATTGCATGGAAATGTCCGCCAAGTCGAACTGCAGCTTGCTTGAAGATTTGCCATAAAATAGTATAAGCACAAACTTTTTAGTACAAGCTGCTGGCAAATAAAAAAGTTCAACATTTCACGAGCTGTTGAAATTAAAAAACTAATCCACAAGAAGGCGAGAAATAAAAACGCGGACTACGGAGAAAAGCAAAAACAAATAAAGCGCCTCGGAATGAAAGTATTAATAAACCAGTGGGCAAGGCCGCAGGGGGCAGTGGGCGTGGCATATATAGCTGGACAGGCGGATGGCAGAGAAACAGTTATTTAAAAAAAATAAGAGCCCAGCTTGCGCCGGCGATACATACGTAAAATTTTATGTGCACTATAACTTGTTCGACTGACGTCGGCAATGGCAGGACCCCGAAAAGGACAACAGCCGGACCAGAAGCGGGAAAATAAATTAATATTTTATCTAGAGCAGAGATTCGCATGCACCGGCCACGCCCACCCCCACACCCACTCCCACTCCCACTCGCCATGCCGTGCATTTTGTTTTGCCGTTTTATGGCCATCATCAAAAGCGCATTAAAATTTTACTAAGGCGTCATGCCGGAGGGGTTGGCTGTGGCCGTGGGGGTGGTGATGGTGGCAATGGTGGGGCAAAAAAAAAATGGATGCGGTGCGGTGATTGTCCAGGCGTGCTAAATATTAAATCAGCGCAGAATCAGGGGGAGAAAACAACCGAGCATACCGGGCGCAAACATTTTAAGCGGCTTTCCGCAGGTCCATCAACGTTCCAACTCCATCCAATATCCAATATCACTTGGTTGCCACCAGAGGACACAGGACTTGGTGTGCGGGAAATCGCATTAAATATTAATAATAATGTGTGCTTAGTTGCGTTATCAAATCATTTTGTGGCCAGCTATTGTCTTTTGATTTTCCAGTTTTACGAGGCCGAAACAATGAAACTCCGTCACTTTTACGCGATTAAACAGAGCCATCAAAATGGCTAAGATTAGCTGAAGCAAAAGTCTTTTACGGCGATCAATTGTTGAGACAGAAACTGGAAGTCATTGAACCAGAAATACAAAACCCAAATTGAAGTTCATTCGCCTTGCAATTCCCTGTTTTGGTTTCGCTCTCCCTTCTGCGGGTAACCGCAGAAAAATTCAACAAGTTTCTCGCTCTTGTTCTGGTTTTTTCGCCTTTTTTTTTATTTTTTGCAGCAGCAGCCGCCGCAGCAGCATTTGAATTTCTTATTGACCCATTTCTTAGGGGCACAAGCGCAAAAAAAAAAAAACGGCCCGAAAAGCCGAAAGAACACTCGTCGGCCAAAGCCCATTAAAACCGGTTTCAAGTCATTTGCAACACTTTTTCTGGCTGCAGCCAAAAGGCGGGGAAGGTCGCTCCGCGGGTCCAGGGATGGGGGTATTGGCCAACTGCAGCTCCTCCGCTTCCTCTCTTTTTGGCCAAGTGCCGTTAGTTGTTAGCCAAAAGCAAATGGCAACAAAAACAAGAAGAACCGCGGCCCTTGAGAGGCACAAGTAAGTTTCAACAACTGGAAAGACTGGTTTTTTGTTTTTCACATTTTTCGAGCATTTCCTTTGAAAGCACAAGACTTTTGCGGATTTCGTTAGAGAGCCGAAAGAAAAGCACAAGGAGGAAACAAAAGAAATTAAATCCTGGCGAAAGCAAAGTAAATACCAAGTTGGATTTTGCAATTTTTTGCCCTGATTTGCCCGTTTCGATTATTTCGAGAGTAAATATTTGCCAGGGCCCCCCAACAAACTGATTGCAGGTGATAAACGAAATTAATAAACTACTACCTTACCTACTGCATTTCATATTCACACACCGGGCGTGTGTGTCAACAAAGGTGTTATATATTTTTAAATATACCGACAAATAACATAAATTTCATGCTGTAAGCGACACGACAAACACGCAAATGACGTGCCAGCAAAATTGTTTACAAATATTTTGCTATCATTTCGATTACCATTTCCATTCCCATTGCCATTTCCACTGCCAATCCGACTTCCATCTCATTCGCATTTCCATTTGGGCAGGCGGCAGTGGAATGGGAAATTAGCATAATACAAATTATCAAAATTGAAAAATCGCAGAGGCATAAAATATGCATACATTCGAATGAAAGAGCTGACGTGCCCGCGGCGCAGGCGGAGGGTGGAGAATGAAAAATAGAGAGCGAAAAAAAGCCGTGGAAAAGTGGGAAAAAGGCGAAAAGCAAATTGGAAAATTTTTGTGTGAAAGTGACCGAACGTAGCGTGCAACAACAGGATGGAAAACTGAGACGCCGAGACACTTCCGGCGCTGCCACACTGCTGGCAAAATGCAAATCAGTTCAAGAGATGAAGATACCAGCATACTAGAGGCACAACGACGAAACGGTGACGCTCGGTTGGAGTGCCAAGTGTTGGGCCATAAAATATTGCCATTAACATTTAATTGAGGCCGAAAACGAGGGAAGTCCCAACGACTACGGCCGGCCAGGTGCTTCGAGGGCCATTGAATGGCAATGGATACCTCAATTAAGTGCCACGGCTAATGGGCGCACAAAATTGTCAAATGGATACCCAGAATCCCTGCATAGAAACCCTATATTTTTAAAGAGCCCTCCGGCTTCGTATTCCTGCAAATTTTGTGTTTCAATTATCCCGAAATCTGTTTAAAGTCCTTGGGATATAAAATGGGGGGCCGGCCAGGCATCGGCATTTCGTACTCGATTTATTTCGACAAATTCTGTGTGCCTACACTCTTATCGCACCTTAACGTGGTGCTTAAGTGGCCATTGCCGAGTCAGAAAAGAGGCTGCTAATTTTTTTCAAGCACCCTCGCCCACTCGCCGGGGTATCTTTGGGTGCTGCCACTGCTGCCAGCTCTTCAGTTTCAGTTTTACAACCAATAAAAAGAATTTTATGACCACAAACATTAAAATGTTCAAATTGAAAATAAGCACAAAACAAAACAGAGCACACGGAACACGACACACTGACGGAGCAACAAAAGGCGAAACATGAAAGGAGGCAGAGTGGTACGCGTAGCTGCCTCCTGGTGCTACAGTGGAGAAGAGATACATTTTAAACCAAATTTATGTGGCACAAAGGCAGGCGATGAAAGGCAACGGCAGCGGAAGTTGGCCAAGAGGGGCGGCCGGGATGGGGAGATCCATAAAGGAGATCCCGTGGGTGGCGCTGAGGTTACCAGGGGGCGCCTCCTGTCAGTGGCACAACACAAAAGTCCAAAGACGCAGCCCGCTTAATGTGTTTGTGTGTTTGAAGTTGGCCAACAGGCTAACACGCCCAAAGGGGAGCAGCGGGGAGGGGAGGGCGGCCAAATGCCAAAGGACGAAGACAATGCTGGGGAAATTACCAAAGCACAGGAGCCAATTCGAGCATGAAAATGTAAACAAGGCAAAGCACGGAACCGGGGGAAAAAATCGAGAAACAAAATCCACAATCCAGAATCCAGGGGCGAAACTGTGTGCGCTTGTGTCGCAATTGCTGGTGCGCTTTTGCGGGCACACGGGGCGTATGGAAAAGTGGCAACATCAGGTAGCACGGCCAAGGCAGTGCCGCAACAAAATCAACAGTTAGCCAATGAGCCTGAAAGTGGCAGCGGCGGCAACAGCATCGACGGAAAAGGGAAAACAACCCGTTACACCATCGAGGGGCAGGCTCTGGGAGCCGAGATGGATGCCGGGGCTATGTAACGACTTTTTGAGGGTGGCGGCAGGTGGATTCGATGGGCGGACAACGCTGGGCGGGGCCAGAAGTTGCGCAAGACAATTATAAACGTAATGGCAACAACAGTTAGCCAGAAGCCAGAAGACCAACAAAGGACGAGTGGATGGTAAAAGTATCGTTAGTGAGCGCGGGCAGCAGCCACCGCAGCAGCAACAGCAACAGCAGCTGAACGCATAAATTCTGTTTAACAATGCCAGAGACAATGGCGAAAAAGGGGGAGGCCCGTGGAAAGCCAAGAAAAAAGTGCGGGAAAAAAACAGGTAAGAGCAATGAAGATGCCGCTGCTGCTGAGCATCGCGTAGGTGCGGCTGCGTCCCCTACGTTCGGTCGTTAGGCTAAAAAGCCAACGCAGAGATAATGCCCGTCCAGCTATCCCGGGCGGCAGAATGTTGCATTAGAAGAAATGAAAGTGCCGGCGAGCTTGTAACTGTGTCAGGGTTGGCAAAGGATGCCAAAGGATTGCAAAGGAAATTAAAAGAGGATTGGATGAGAAGACTTTTTTGGGGACCAAAGTCAGAAACTCAAAGGGAAATGGGGAAATTTTTTCCCAGCCATGCAAAAGCCAATTTTCCAAAGAAATTGGAAAAAAACTGAGATTATTTAGCCCTATCAGTGCAAAGAAATTGAAAAAAGGGCTGGCAGCATTAAAACATGACTCGGATGCCATAAAAGATAAGCAGTTTCGGTAAATGAAGCTTAAAAGCAGGAGCCACTTTAAAAATCACGTACCAATTCCAAAACAAGTAGAAACTTTCGCACACGAAACCATGTACGTATATTCACCAAGCATTGACACTGGCAAAGACCCTATCATCCCTATTTAGTGTCTGATCTTTAATAAAAACTTTCCACATGGCTATTTATTTAAATTTTTAACTACAAGCAGAAGAACGTATAGCTCTTCCTTTAATCATTTCGAAAATATGGACAAATATGCAGGGTAATAGTTTTTTGAAAATTTAACATTCACATACCACCATGAAAAACGACGTCTTCATACATACGAACGGACAGACAGACAGACAACGTCCGACAGACAGACGGACATGGCTATATCGACTCGGCTGTTGGTGCTGATCAAAAATATATACTTTTTAGGGTCGAAAATGCTTTCGTCTCCCTGATACAGACATTTTCACAAACTTTCTATACCATTTGTACCTTATGGTACAACGTATAAAAACAAATGAGAGAGCAATTTACATGTAAATGAAATGATCATTTTTAAACATTATCCAAAGTAAAGCCTGCTGCGAAATTACTACAACTCGGCAACCCTGTCTAAGTAGATTTACTTTAAGTTCTTTCCTTTTTTTCCTTGTTTGTTCTACCTGCACCTTATGCAATTGTGGCAGTAACTTCTACCTTCTTTCAGCCCGCGCGGGAACTGAAGGAGAAATTAGCAAGCAAACACGAGCCAAAGAAATAAATAAAGGGAACGACAGGCAGACACGAAGGCAACAGGGATGCCTGGCCTGGCAGTAAAAAAGGATAAGCTGCGAGCGGATTGTGGGCGGCAAGGGGGGAGGGGTTTGACGGGGCAGCCACACAAGCGACGTGCTCCCAACACTTCTTGAGTAATTCATAGAAAGGTCGTAAAAGTCGAGTCAAAGTAATTATGCGAGAGTCGGCGTGGTGGTGGGTGCAGGCAAAGGCGAGTTCGAAGCTAAGGGAAGCCAGGATCCCGGAACCAGGAACAAGGATTCAGGTTTCTGGCTTCGGGATTCCAGGATTCTAGGATCCAGGGCCATTTGGGTTGTATGCCAGGGTTGTTAAGACAAATACACCAACACACATCCTGGCAGTTGCGTTAATTGAGTGGGCCGCGCATGTGGGCGGAGATTGCTGATGAGCCATGGCCTGGGGGGAGGGCGTGGGACGTGGGCGCGTTTAAGTGGCAGCCGCTGCGCCTCCTTCGGCCTTTCATCGGGACAGCCCAGGGCCTCCCTGTTTTCGGTTTTCTGCTTCCAACAGCAATGGCATCAAGTGGCACAAGCCGCAGAAGTATGCAACAATTTTCAGCCCAAGAAAGGAGAAGTGGAGCGGATTTAAGCCACGTTCCACCTGCGTAAAGGTGTAATGAATGCGCCCAAGGTGGATGCTATATAGTACGTGTGCGAATGTATGTAAGCGCGCTATATAAACCATTACAATTCGCCTTTAATTGCTGAAAGCCCACAAATTACAAAAAGGAAGACGGATGGGCTAATGAAACATGCGGGTGCAAGGCAAACGGAAGAGAATTCTCAGTGGATGCATTCGAAATTACGCGATTCCCAGGGCACTTATTTGCATTTGAAGCCCCGGCCAAAGGATAATGGTTAAATTTAATGCGCATAAAAGATTTAGGACTCGGGCACACACACATAGCAACCACATAAATTTTAAGAGGGATGAGCTTAAAGCCTTAAATGCCATTAAAGTGAAATGGTATTATAACTGCCTTACTTGGCTTACTCACTTTCCAAATGGAAAGTTGAAAAGCTCCTATTTCGCTCATGTCAAACCAAAATCCAATAACCATGAACTGCAAGGCACCCATATACATTTCTTTGGCCTATTACATCTGCATTCCGCATTCAATTTACCCCAAAATCGGGCATGCACAAACATAATGCTAACCGATTTGCCAACGAAGCCCCGGCCATCAAGTTTAATGGCAATTTTCAATCAGGGCGCAAGCAAACGCTCATAATTACAGAACGTCTCATTAACCAGGGGGATATTAGTTGCAATTAGCCAGGATGCGATCCAGGGCAGCGCCAGGATGCAAAGGATTCCGTCATGTGTATACGCTTACACAATTCGCATGCATAAATGCAACTCAAGTGCGCACTGTTGACATTAATTGAATGAACCAATATGGACAGTTAGTTATTGAAACATGTCAGGCTAAAAGGCTGAACGGGTGGATGGCGGATGGGCGCTGGAGTGGAGCTGGGGCTGGGACTGGGGCCAGTTGGCTAAGCAAACATGTCATTCAGCGCGGTGCTTGGACAAATGAGCAGAGCCGGGAAGAGTGTGCGGCTGTTGCATGTCAAGTTGACTTGACGCCGGAAAGAAAACTGCGCCAATTGGAGGGGAGGGTGGCGGTTGCAGCCACCCGCCGTCCACGGGCGCACATGGAATTGCCTTGACACTTGACATTTGACAGAAATGGAATGAAAAATCATCATGCCACGGCGGCGACAAAAAAAAACAAAAAGATTGTCGGTTGTTGTTCTGAAGCGTGCTTCAAATTTGACATATTGGATTGCTGCAAACGAAAGCCGATTTCGATTCGCCGAACGGCAGAAGATCCTATCCACGCACAATTCCACCACCCGACGGGCATTCCGATGCTTTTATCCTGCGGCCGTCTTTGTGTGCTTATGCTAATGTGCGTAAAAAGCATGCAAATTTTCTTTTGGCATGGAATAAATCTGGGGAAAATTAAAGGGCGGCGATTGAATTGGTTCACATGCTTCACAGACTCCTATTCTCTTTTTTTTTTTTTTTGCCACCCCCTCTGTCGTTTTCCAGACCCCAATGGACATCCTGCGGTGAGAGCTGCCAGGTCCACGATTCATTTCCACGCCGCATATATGAATATAAATGCTGCATCACCAACCAGCAGGCCGCTTCTCCGCTCCTCGCTTCACGGTCCCTGTTTTCCATGGCCATTGTTGTTCTTGTTGTTGCTGTTGTTGTTGTGTGGGGAAAAAAGAAAAGCCTCACGCAGAAATTGAGTTATAATATGGCCAGATATAGACAGAGAGAGAGAGAGAGGGGGACCTGCAGGGAGGTTGTGCCATCCTAGCTCGTTTATGTGGGCATGGGTATAGCATACATTCGGGGGCGTGTGCATCATTTAGCCCGTGTTTGCCAGTGGGCGGTTGGTTGTCTAGCAAAATGGCCAACAAAAACACTTGTATAGTACAACAATGCCGAACGCCGCTAAATAAACTATGCACGAAAATTTATGCAAATTTTATACAATGCTCAAGCATTTAAAAATGACTACCTAGGACTTTTGCGCATGGTTTTCCAAAAATGGTTGCGTGCGGCGGTTGTTTCTGGCTTGTCTATCTGCATGAAGCTTATGGCCGTCCATGGCAAAAACTGATTACCGAAAGCCACAGGCTAAATGGGATATTCAATACTGATTACGAGAGGGAAAAGGGAGATTTTTGGACAAAAGAGAAAAACCGATGAATGGTTGAAGCAAGGATTTAGGTGGGATATTGTACTATAATTTGGCTTTCAAGTTGAGATGCCAGCTGCTTAAATTGCACAAAAGCTTGCCCTTTGGTTTAACTTGCATTTTGAGGCCAATAATTGCAGTGCCCATAACAAACGACAAGTCACTGGTGGCCCTAACAAACTACCTCGACTTTATCTTCGATAAAAGGATGCTGCTTCTTTGCCTGATGCCTGGTATTTCTGGCTGTTTTTGCCCCGGCTGACCAACTCAAAATATTGCACTGGTCAACTATTGTGAACTGCGGTCAGCTGGCCACTCACCCGCCGCCCCCCCGAAACGGGGGCTTCCGGCGTGGAAAAACAGCAAGCACCTCGAGTAAACCGCGCTTGCAGCTGCGGTTGCCGACAATTTGTGTTGCATTGTTTGAAATTTTCGGCAGCGTTCTCAGGCTTTGTGGTGCTGGTGCTGGTGATGGTGATGTTTTTTTCTCCGCCCTCCGTCGAGGATGTTAAAACAAATGTTGCTTTAATGCTGCGGTCAGCCGGCAGCTGACTGACTTGACTGACTGACATTGGTTCCCTTTTGGCAATTTCCGGAGAGCAACGAAACCGTATCCTGGGCTAATGTGATTGCAGAATGGCGTGTTTCCGGTTGCACTGGGCTTGGTCCTTCCAGGCTTTTGCCTTGCCTTGCAAGTCACTCACAAATTGATTAAAACAAAGGATTCCCCCCAGCCAGACAATCAGGCCTAATGAAGACAAAGATCCGAATTTGTTAGGTAATGCTGGGCCAAAGAGGAAGAACTTAAATCTGGAATGACGAACCTCTATCCTCTATCCCACAGGAAATAAGCCCAGAGGCTGCGTGTGGGAGTAATAAACTCTTGCCGGATTAATTGTTTGCATAATCAAGCATTTTGTTGCCTTTGGAATTCGGTTCCGTTCTGCCTTTGGTCGACAGAAAAGGGTTTTACAGCCGTCTTGGCTGATTTACGGTGCGTATACGCAATATTTATGGCACCTTCAATTAATTGTGCGTTAGATTATTTAAGCTGACTTTACGTTACGGGCCCCCGGGCGAACCCCTTGAATTATTAGTGGGCATTAATTTTTCAGAGGCCTGTTGTGGCATTAGCATTAAGTTGCCCCATTCTGGGCCACGTGTGTGGGTTACACTGAGGTGAGTGAGGGTGACACTTTAAGCCCTCCACGTTGATTGACTGCCACACATCAACTACAATTTTTTGACGGTGCGGTGCGGGGCGGGGCAGGGATGGCTCAAATCCCAGCGACTATAACCGGGTCGGATGGATAATGGCTGATAGCATTCATAGCAATGTATAGTTTCCATTCTGATGCATCTGCGCATAGCAACGATTTATACGCTCTGCTTGACATTTGGTTTATCAATCAGCCAGCGTTTTCCATATGCCACCCACCCAACCCGTTGCCATATTCGCCATTAATCATGGGCGCCGTTCCGTGCCCTTGGATGCTTTGCATATTGATTTTTTCCAGGCGCATGCAATTCGCAAACTGTTGTCCAAAAATTAAGGCTGATTCGCTGCTGCAGCTCCCTGAACACATATGCACACACATCATTTATTTCAATCGCAGCAGCGGCAGCAGCAGCAGCAGCAGCAGCCGCATTGTTTTGCCGGCATAATTAAAACCGCAAATAGCTCGCGCTGGCCGCAGAACAACGCACAATGACGGCAGGCGAAGCAAGAGCCAACAAACGATGACCAGCATCTATTAGCCATTGTCTAGGGGCGCACCACCACCCGACCACCCGACCACCATCGTCATCCATATCAAATGACCAGCAAATCCATTCTCCTCTCCTGACAGCCTTGCCGCCCCCCGTCCCCCTGCATTCCTCCAAAATCCGCTGACATGTGACCTGTATGGGCACACAATGCACCTTTCTTCTCCTGCTCAGCATACAGTGCATACAATTTCAAAATTGTAATTATGCTGCCCGGTGGCAGTTAATTACACTGCACGGAGACATAAATACTTTTGCTATAAATATGGGCAACCGCGTGAACGTGACGTATACGCCACGTTGAACCGTTTATTAGATTCGGATTTTCATTTGATTTTCCACTGCGCCTCAATTAGCAGAATTAAAATGTTTACCCTTAGGCCAGTTCGTTGAATTTTTCATTTTGTTGCCAGCGGTCGGTTGGTTGGTTGGTTGGTTGGTTGGTTGGTTGGTTGGTTTGGGCAATTTTAAGCTGCACTTTTTGCGGCAATTATCCCAGGGGCCTCGAAAATTTTCCAGTTCATTTTGTCACAGAACTGTGGGCCCGGGACTAAGAGGCTTAGCGGTGATGTGGGCAGGCTTTAAGAGATAATTAATTTATCGAAAAGGCAGCATAGTTGTTTGTCGAATAATCTCTGCCATTCGGCAAAGAAAATCGGCTAACACGGCGATGAAAATCAATTGGGTTCGTTATAATTAACTTTGCATTGCATGATTATTTTACAGTAAAGTCGCGATAATGTATTTGTCTGGACCGGTTTTCTTGGGAACCCTTTTCACACTAAATAATTGCTTTGCCAGCCATTTGCCGATAATTACCGGTCAGCCATTAAATCAGGATTAATGCAATAATTTCTCTGCCTTTGACTGATTTGTTTGGCCTTTTCTCCCCCCCTCAGTCTGTGTGCATAATGATGTTTGGGTAGATTGCTTACCAGTTTGTCAGAAAATCTGCTCGGATTATCTGTACGTCAGCAAATGCAAAGCAAGAAAAAAGTGCATACCAGGATGTGCCTGTCGAAAAAATTGGATTCGAAATAAAAACGACATGGGCTCCTGTATACCCCGCAAACTATGTCGCCGCTGGATCATAGAATAACTATTTTGATCTCGTTTATTTGACAAATAACAAGATTTTACTGTCTGTTGTTGGCATTTTTTTGGGGGTGGCGCTAAGTAAACTTCTGGCAATGGCATAGACTTTTGTTGCACAAGTGCAATTTTTCATTTCCACACACATTTTCTTTGTGACTGCGTTCGTATTTCTAAGTAGTCGCTGCGCTGCGAAAATGCCATTTCCATGTCAGAATTTTTGAGCTGCGTTGACTTGCATTTGACAACTTAATGAATTTAGCCTTCTTTCGCCGCGCTCGCCCATAAATCTAAACTCCTGGCCGGGCCTTACTTTAGCCCCAATACGTGCTGATATTCGGATGCAAGCCAGTCCGACGATATTACATAAGCCCTTCGCGGAAGCATTATGAGAAAACTTTTCAAACGGGTAAATACCCGCCACAAAAAAATGTCCGTTACGTGCCCCATAAAATGTCTGGGCGCACAAACACCAGAAAAAAAAAAGAATAAACATATATTTTAGTGGCCGAATTTCTTTACGGGATTTTACTCTCTTTTTTTTTTTCTCCGGCCACAATGTGCAATTTTTGGGTGGTGAAAAAAAGTTTTTTTTTATTTTTATGTTGTGCCGGCAAGGAGAACAACAACAATATCGGCCAACTAGAAGCGGAAGCATCGAAGTGAGAATGAGGTGGAACGTCAAGTGTTCGGTTCCGAAGTCCTTTCGCTTGCAAACAAAAAAAAAACCAGGCCCGAGAGTTGTGTGTAATTTGGTTTTATGCTTTATCGCCTGCTTGATTTTTATTATGATTATTATCGTGGGAATTACGATGCAACTTTCGGCCCGAGTCGAGAGAAACTTTTTTGATTGCTGGGTCCCTGTAGAAAATCTTTTTAGTGTGCCCTGTTTGGTGGAAATTCTCTACTGATTTATTGGGCGAGCATTGTTCCCCCCGAAATGATGGGAACGACGACGATGATGACGATCCCACTTTGATGGTTTAATACACAGAGCCTTGAGCTTTTGTTGTGCGTGCATGTTCAGGGAAAATACTCTAAGGACATTACACGACAATATTCTCAAGTAGCAGGTAAGTAAACTGTTTATATCTACGACTCACGCACAATATCGATAATATTTGTTTGCAGGCACTTCAAAGGGTTAAGTAAACTTACCTAAAAAGAAAGAAGAAAGCGTAACGAATTAGCTTAATGCAATTAATAGCGAATAATTGTATTTTAATTAATTATGCAAAAGGATGGTAAGCAAAAGGATGGTAAATTGCATCGGAAGCGCATCGTTTCCGTGCCTATAGATCCCCACTATCAAAGGCAAAGTATTAAGCCCTTAAAAGCCCTTTTTTTCTTGTTGCAATTGCTGTGCAATGTTGGAAAATCTTCAACCACAAAGGACTCAAAACCGAAAGCAAAACAAAACAAAACGAGCAGGGAGCCTGCCTGGCTTTCCACCTTTTCCCAACTGACTTTGGACCCACATATGTGGCAATGTATGTATGCAAAAATCCCGGCCAACAATAGCGGCAACTTAAAGCCAAATCGGTGCCCTAAGCACTGGGAGCCGAGAGTCGAGGTGAAGGAGCCGCCGCACAAAAGGCCACTAAAGAGATGTGTAGAATGTTTGTGTAGATATATTTAACAGGAAAGTCAAGCGGCGTACGGTGTGCTATGTGCACAGCACAAAATCCAAATTTAATGACCAAGTAAAATAGACAGAAAACGAGAGCAGCACCAGGATACGGCAACGACAACCAGGCAGGCAGGCTACCAGGCAGGCAGCCAGGCAGGCAGGCAGGCAGAACATGCCCTCGTGTGTGTTTAGGGCAGGGGCGTGGCTCTAATGTTAGTTGAATGTTTGCCGAGCCTTTGTTATCGGCATGCGTCTTTTTGCAATTGGATATGCCTTTTATGCCTTTGGGGCTGGCTGTGTTAATGTTGACAGTGCTCGGTCGGAGCCAAGGACATAACAGGAGAGCAATGCCACAAAGCAACGCCCATGCTCCCTACCCCGTAAAGCATGTTGTGTGTGTGTCCAAGGGAGATCGACAGAAGGACCCTTTCGACCACGACCTCGGGGCAAAAGGCATCAGCAGCGCATCATCTCGACATCGACATCGACATCCACAACTTTTGATGCCTGTCCCGCGCGGACCAGTTCATCTCCATCTCCATCTCTCTCTGCCGAGCCCGACTGCCATGTCGCTTGCCATCGTCCTTCATACATTATGGCAAATTATGACATTGACAAGTGGCCAGGAGGTGTCACATTTCTTGGTCGCCATTTTCCACGTTTTTTTCCCTGTTTTTTCTGTGAGCAATTTGTTGTTGGCTTGTCATACATCATGCAGCACACTCACACACAGTGGTAAATAGGATTACCAGGGGGCCCAGTGTTGAGAGTTGGTTAACCCAAATCCAGGGATTGCAAGTGAGTTAAGCTTGATCAAGGAGAACAATATTTTCTTGTACTTTTTTACTTGATTTACTGGCCGCTTGGCTTATTTCTGCTCAGTGTAGCCGCACAAATATACGAGTAGGCCCATGGCAAATGTCATTTTCAGCCATTTTTCAGTTCACAGTTGTTTTGCTCCTCCATTTTGGGTTTGCTTTCTTTATTTTTTGGCCAAGTGCCGTAAGTGCACTAGGTGGAAACTGTTGCATACTTTGCAGCGTCTTCCACTCTGCCATGTCCTTGGTGTTTGTGCCGTTAAATTTTATTTTCATTACAAATGCGTTTGTTGTTTATGCACTCTATATATATGTATGTTTGTGCAGTTGGAAAACAAAAAGCCTTTCCACTTCTCCACTATTTTCCCAGTTGTTCTTATGGCAGCTACTGCTACTGCCTGTTTTTGTTTGCTTAGTTTTGTGTTTTGTTTTTTTGTTTTTCGCTGTTTCACCCCGCCACGTTTTTGCTTTGCATTACAAATAACTTTTCTTTTATTTTTCTTTATTTCTTTTTTTTTTTTTTTGTAGCAGTTAGTACGTGCGAGCATTTTAACATTTCAACATTTTCATTGCGTCTCACAGGGTGAAGTGTTGAAATTTATGCGCATACATTGTTGGCGGAGCCGTTCATTCATGCGTTTCCCATTCGGTCTCAGTTCCAGCCAAAAAAAAAAAAAAAACGAATTTATATAAATATATATAGACCAAAAATCTATGTATATATACCGCCCACGACCCAAATGCAGTTGATTTCATGCGAATCATGCATAATTACAAGGGAATCGTGGCACAAATAGGACAAGCGTATGCATAGACAGATTTGTATGACCTGCATAAATAAATCAAAAACCCGGAATGCCAAATGACACCCCAAAAATGCTATGCGAGTGCGATGTTAATCACGTTTCCTATCCGTAGCACAAATCTTCTAATCCATGGGATTGCCCCCAAGCGAATGAAAATGATAAATCACAATCGGTGCGAGAGCCTTTGATTCTCGCGCATTTAAAATTCCAAATCATGCTCCAACTAAAACCCCCTAGAAAGAAACTTTCTTCCTCATTTTTTGTATCAAACATTTAAAGAGGATTTAGTTCGAGTAATAAACGTTCTGGCTCACATTCAAAAAGTTTGGCATTGAAAAAGCTTTTAACACGAAATTGTAGTCCCCTGGAAAAGTTTGGGCATTAAAAACCCCAGAAATGTTAATGCGACAAAATGTAAATTGAATTCAAGCGAGTGTGTGTCCTGGCCTGTGGTCCTGCACATTAAGTTTATGTAGGAAGTTGTGGCAATTCTTTGCCGGGGGTCAATTGAAAGCAATTAAAACTGGAGTTTCCCCAGCAATTGGCAAAAGTTACAAAGCTGAAAAATATGCTATGCTCTGGGAGCAAAGTTCCTGCATACACTCGTACCGCTGCCAAGGGAATTAAGGCATAACGGAGATTAAAATAGAGCACTGCCTCAGCTCTCGTTCCGTTGTAAATCATGAAAAGATGATGGTGTTGTTATTATTCTACTTGTTTTCTTATTTCCCAGGGATTTATGAGGCTTACAAAGTCCCTGGTCCCCGCTTCCTATTGCAACTTTGTTGCGAGCTTTTTCTGTTTGCCCGCGCTTTGGTGGGGAAAGTTTAAAGGCTGTCGATGAGTGAACAAGTACGCTGAACTCGAAATTAATAGCCCCGCCACTCAATTGTTGTCGTAGCCCAGAATGAGTATGAGTATGGGGATGTGCTGACTGCCTGCCTGCCTGCCTGGCTGGCAGTAATTAAAGGATTAATTTTTAATGCGCGCTTAGTCAAAATGCGACTGCAGCAGCTCCATAAAAATAAAAGGATCTGTGAAATTAGCACACACACACACCACACACACACCCCGTCCTCAGACATTGTAGTTTTCAGCCCCAACTCTCGGGCTTTTTCATCATCATCAACAGCTGGCGGGCGAGTTTATGAACCATATCCATCCACACTACTCGTACTACACCCAATCCCGGACAAGCCCTTCTCCGTTTTCCCCCGGTTTCGGTTTCGTTATTTTCCTTTTGTTTAATTTTTTATTATTATGCTCCTGGGTTTTATGCGATTTTTTTTTTAGCCAGCATCGCACTTGCAGCTGCAAATGAAATGAGTGTGTTTGTGTGCACACCTTTAAATTTTTAATGCAGTTTGTCGTCCGCCTGATTTTACACTTATTTCGCGTTTCACTTCCTGTCCTGAACTCCTTTCGTTCGCTTGATTAAAATACTAAAGGACAGCCAGGAGACCGGGGAAAGGATGTCGCTTAATAATTGAATGCGGCAGTGTAAAAATAACATGTAATATAAACAGAAAAATGCAAAAATTCACCCTTTTTCCGGCAAATATAAAAGTGTGAAATATTCAATCAAGAGCAATAATTTATTATTTTCCGTAAATTCGCATATGCAGCTCAAAAACACAAGCGCGATTTATTGATATGCAATAATTTATTGCGAATATTTGCACAACGGCAAATCAAAGTGTAAAATGGACAAACGCGAGTTATTTGATTCGGATTTTAACATGACACGAGAAAATAACAAGAAAAACTACAATGGAGGTGAAATACGAGCATTTTTTAAAAAGGGACCATCGCTTTTGCATTTCCCCATTTCCCCGTTTCCCCGAACTAAGTGAAAACAACATTAATCGCCATTTTCCGCTCATTTTTCTCGCGCTTATCAACGCGCTCCTGTGTTTTGTGTCAACAAAAATAGCTCCCCAGTTGCCTCAGCTTTTCTCTGTTTGCCGGTTCGTGCACTATCATTAATATTTGAAATGCAGAAAAGTTGCCAACACTTTTCCGCTCTTGTATTTTGTTGTGTTTTGCTTTCTGCTCCATGTTTTTTGTTTACAATCTCTAGCGACAAAGCGGGCGCATAATTAGCTGCGCAAAAACAAAACCAAATAAGGCAGCAACAATTTAACTTGGCCAGCCAATTAGGGAAAAAGACCAGATACTTTTATATCTACAATGTACGCGGCGCAGCAGCAGGCGCGGGCCCCAAAATCGTTACTCAACCAAATAAACTTGACAAATTACATGGTTCGTTGCCGAAGCCCAAAATGCAAAATGAGGCCCAGGCAGGCTCTGATGACAATTGTTGGCTGTCATTTGAGGCGAAAACAAAGGCAACGATTACCAAATGGCTTTCAGTTTATCAGGGTAATGCATTGCATTCTTTTTTTAGATTTGGCTTATTATTTATGTAACCACTTGCCCTTTTAGAACAAAGCAGGCGCTTTTATAGTAAATTAAGAGTCACATGTTTTTCCTCACTTTAGGTGACCCATCCGCATAATCACGCCCCGCCCTTTTGGATTTTTATTATACCCATTTTTATAGAGGAACAAGGGTATATTGAATTCGTAGGAATGTATGTAACAGGGAGAAGGAAGGCTTTCCGACCCTTGATCAGCAGCCGATTCGGTCTAGCCTTGTCCGTCTGTCCGTTATAACTCCTAGATTTTGGAGATCGGCTACCAACCGCACCCCCCTAAGCTGCAAAATTCTATGGCATCCAGAATTTTAACTCTAGAGCTACCAAATTCGGATATTACATTGATAGAACCAGTATACATCTGTGTTGAGAAAATCAGCTGGTTATGCCCACTTCTGCCCGCGCAAATGGGTATTTATAGTCGAGATACTCGTTTTATTGTAGTACCCACTAGGCACCACCTATTGTGAACCCTCGCAGGTTAGCCAAGCGTAAGTATGACAACCGCCTCTGCTGTCACTCATTCTGAATGCTAGGTTTTTCCCTGCCTGAATGCCTGCCAGTGCTTGTAGTGCTTGTAGTGCTCCTCTTGACATTGACTGCCCCAACTAATAACCGCACGAGCCAAAAGCCTGATTAAACTGCGGTTAATGAGCCCCGCACATGGGAGGGAAATTAATCTGCACACCCAAGGGGAGAAGGGGGCGGGAGAGGTGCGCCCACCGGATCGTTTCGGATGTCGCAAGGTGTTTTTCGCTAACCACATTGCACAAGTTTCACTCGCGGCGGTGGCTTTGACTTTGGGTAATCGAGTGTCTGGGCGACATCTCAAATGTCAGAGAAACCCACAACAGAAGCCCCCACAGGCACTTGACCTTGGTTTTGAGGGGCAGGGGCTGTAGCACAAGGTCGCCTCAAGAATGTTGTTGTTTTCCTGTCTCAATCGATTGACGAAAGTAGAAAAATTAAACTGTCAAAATTCAATGTACTTTCAGGTATTTGGTTTTTTAGATGACAAATTGAAGCGCCGTGCACTGCAAATAGCCCTCCCCGCAATCATCTGCAATCAGAACATTGCATCACCCACATGCCTACCAAAAAAGCGTCGAAGCCCACCAAACTTCAGCTCAATCAGTACACGCGCTTTTTTGATGCAAAAAAATCATTGCCATCGGACAAGGGCAACCCTGACTCGAAGGGGGTGTACCATCAGGAGAGTGTGTACGTACTGTCCAACAAGCCGCGCGGAAAACGACAAAACCGAGAACATGCAGTGCCTCCTTGGCGCAACCGTGGCGGTCGCTCGCCCAAGACGGATCAGTTTATGGTCGTAACCCAGGATTACACGCAGCAGAATCAGCAGCGGGACAAACCGTGCCTGTCGCCCTCGCAGCTGGATGCCATTTGCTTTGATGTCATTAAGGAGCCGCCCCAGCATATCCATCTCGAGGGCACAGACATTACGCCAAGCATTCGCGGCTTGCGTCTGAGCATTTGTGTGGAGAACACAAGGTTTCAGCTGGTGGCCAAGGTCACCAGGAACATGGGTTTCCAGCATGTGCCAGAGCACCGCTTGTGGAACATCCAGTGGTCAGATTCGACGCCCCATCACGATCTCTTGCGGAGCATGAAGCGTTTCCAGCAGATCAATCATTTTCCCGGCATGGTGGAGCTTTGCCGCAAGGATCTGCTGTCCAGAAATCTGAACCGAATGCTTAAGCTCTTTCCTGGGGATTATCGAATTTTTCCAAAGACCTGGCTTATGCCAACAGAGTGGGTTAATCAGTATATAGATTGAAAATACAGCCTGATTTGGTTCATCTCTTTTTAAGCGCCTACGAGGTAGCCGTTTACGCCAGCAAGCACAAGCGTACCTTCATCCTCAAGCCCTACTCCGCGGGTCAGGGTCGAGGCATTTGGCTGACCACGGATCTGCGTTCTGTTGGCAAACGGGAAAAGCTGATATGCCAGACCTACATCGAAAAGGTAAGTGCCCAGCTCTATAACAGACTCGTAATTAATATTTGACCCTAAAGCCACTTCTCATCGACGGGTACAAGTTCGATTTGCGCGTCTACACCTTGGTCACCTCCGTGGATCCCTTGCGCATTTTCGTGTACAACGAGGGCCTGGCCCGCTTTGCCACCCAAAAGTACGTGGCACCGAACTTGGGTAACAGTGGCAACGTGTTCATGCACTTGACCAACTATTGCCTGAACCGGCGCAACTCGCAGTACATGGTTGGCAGCAGCACGGAGGTGGGGTCCAAGAGGAAGCTGAGTGCGTTTAACAAATGGCTGGTGGAGCACAACTACGATGTGGCCGAGTTCTGGGCCAGCGTTGACGATGCCATCATCAAGACGGTGATCAGCGCGTGGCCCGTTCTGAAGCACAATTACAATGTTTGCTTTCCAAAGCACGACAAAATCCAGGCTAGCTTTCAGCTACTTGGCTTCGACATTCTGGTGGACTGGAAGCTGAAACCCTACATCCTCGAGGTCAATCACACGCCCAGTCTGAGTGCCGACGAATCGGTGGACATGGAGGTGAAGCGACCGCTGATCCGGGACACCCTAAATCTTTTGAGCACGGCCCTGGTGGACAAGGAGCAGATCATTCGCGATGATCGCATTGAGCACCGGGCCAGACTGCTTAGGAATGTCTACAACAAGCGGTTACCTTTAGGCAATCAGATCAGCGGAGCCGCCTCCCCAACCCGCGAGGCTGGTGGCAATGACATGCGAGCCCCTTGCTCGATTGGGGCTCTCACCCAACAGGTGGCCTGGGAGGAGAGTCACTTGGGTAACTACAGGCGGATCATGCCACCGCGAGAGTCGGAAAAGGTCAACTACTACTGCAAGTTCTATGAACAGAACAAGCAGCCCATGTTTGCGGACACAGAGTCCAGCCGGCGGCGCGAGCAGATGAACCAGCAGGTGATGCAGCGTCACAATCGGGAAAAACAGTTGCGGGCGGAGCTATTGGTGCAGCAGCAGCAGCAGCAACAGCTACTGGACCAAGGACCGATTGTGAATCCCGTCATCCAGCAGCTGAAACGACGCCGCGAGGAGGTGGAGGCCCAGGCCAAGAAGCATAGGGCGCTGATTGCTCGCGAAATTCAGCGCCAGAAGGAGCAACTGCTGGCCCCCACCTGCGCCAAGGAGCGGCTGGGCATCTGGCAGAGTGTGCGGTGGGAGAAGCCACACCGCAAGATCTCGCCCAAGCGGAGCAGCAGCATCACCAAAAATCGGCGGCACAAGCACCGCCTTGTCAGTAAGCGGGTAAGACAGCAGAGGATGTTGGAGTTGGAGGCCCAGAAGGATGCCAAGTTTCTGGAGAAGCACGCCAGGAAGAAGAGGCTTGAGGGCGGGGTCATGGTCAGCGAAAATACCACCAGCCAGACGACCATATGTGAACAGAACAGCAGTTCCAAGATTTTGAAGAAAAAACCCAGCACGTTTTTAAAGAGCAAGTCCGGGACCAAGCGCAAGAAGCCCAAAACCAAGCAAAGCAACTCGCCTTCGCCAAAAATCAGCGAGCCCGCGATAGCCAACAAAGTGCCATCCATCAACTGGATGGCTGGGACCATTTCCGCCCAGGACCAAGTGCAGCATCAAAGCTGGATGAGGGAGAGAACCAATCAGCTCAATGACACACATCTCCGGGAATTGGTAATATCAAATAAAAACATTTTAGCCAATTTCCTTGACGTAAACTCTCCGATTTTCCCGCAGATCTTTACGAAAATGTATGAAAATGGTCACCTGACCAAGAATGACATCAAACTCTTTCCCGACATCCTCTACAACATTCTTTCCAACGATGGCAATTGCTCCACGTAACCCCGGATGCATGTATTCAAAACTCATGAGACCCTTTGTGTGTGGTATTGGCAAAGTGAATTAATTTATAGATGGTTTTGTTTTTTTTTGACACTGCCAGGGATTTTTGAAATTTGTAAGTAAACATGAACGCATGTGCTTCTGTAAAAAAAGCTGTCGTTTTCTTTTGTATTTTCGTGGAGGAACCAATCAAAGTTCAATAGGCCTTGCAGGCGCACAGCAAAGATCTATTGTTTTGCATATTGTCATAAAGTCAAACTTTATGCGAGATTTTCCATACCAAACGGCGGCAAACATAAAAGAAGAGCATAAAAAGCCGCCAACGGGGGTGTGGAAAATGGAAATATAAGGAAGATAAAGGACCGGAGCAACACCTCATCGATTTGTCAAACTTTTGCAATAACAAAAAATGGCGACGCGGAAGCACATCCTATCCTGTCTGCAGGTACTGCGAGAAAATTCTACAATGCCACCTAATCCTTTTATACGAGGATCTATCACAATTTAGTACTTGTACTTTGGGTATCTCTGCTTTTCTCTCAGTGCCCGCTATCCATTTTTTTCTGTATAGTTCCATTTTCCGGGAATCTTTGCCATCTTTGACGGGCGCATGCATAAACAAAATGCAATACAATACGCGGCATGGGAGCCGTACAGTGTGCATTATTGAAAACCTCAGTTGCCATGAGCCGCCGCCGTCCCGACCCTAGTCCCCTCCCAGTTCCCTCCCAGTCCCTGCCAGCATCCTTTTCCATCCTTTGGGTCTCGAAAAGAGGCAGCAGGCAGCAGCTTGGCTTTCCTGGGCTCGGTTTTGGTTTAGGTCTATGGCTTTGGCTCCAGCTCCGGCTCCAGCTCCGGCTTCGGCTTTGGCTTTTGCCGTCACCGCATGTCCTTCGCTGCACCACCCACCCACTCGCCCCGGCTACGCATTCTGGTCTGCTGGCTGCTCTAGCATGTGTCACATATTGCTAAAGCTGCAGCTGCCGCTACACATTCCTGGGCTTTAGCTTATGGCTGGCTGCCCCCTTCTTCTATTTTTTGCTCCTATTTTTTTATTTTTTAAAACCCCTTTTTCGCCTCCTTGCCAACAAAGTCGACCGGCGGTTCTGATAAGCCGCTTCAAAGGGGGTTTTACATATGGCAGGCCCTGCGATGGGATACTGGGATACTGCTTGCCGGTTACTGGTTGCATTTGCATTGTGGCCGCCACGCCTTCTGGCCTTCGCAGCTAATACATTATTGAACATTGTTGCCCGCCACCACGCTGCTGGTGTGTCAGCTAATACCCGTCGCAACTTTTATTGCATTTTTGCCCCATGCACGAGCCCTGCCGGCTCTTCAACTTTAACGTTGTGTGTGGTGTGTGTTGTTGCGGGATGCTCCACCAACTTTATCATTCATCTATATCACACGCAGCAGCAGCAGCAACGGCAGCAGCAGGGGCAGCAGCAGCGGCAGCAACAAATTTCCTTTGATGCTTTTAGTGTCTTCTTATTAAAAAGTTTTTAATCTTATCCCCCAAAAGCTTTTTGTTCCTTGCGGATAAACGGATCCCAGCGCCTCGTCTTTTTGCTGCGGAAATGAGCGGAGCATAGCTCTGGAAAAGTTTGACTCACTTTATATTTTGGCCATGTGTGGCAATGTGAGGATGTGGAAATGTGGAAATGCGAGATGGGCGAAGGAGTGAGTGTCTGGCATTGTTGACAAAAGTTCCGTCTGCTATTAGAGGTCGTTTAGTTTGCGATTAGTTAAGCCAAAGCTAGTTGAGGCGTATGATGGAGCGTCCTCCACGACGAACGTGCCCAAGTTTTCCCCAAAAAGTTTCCCGAAACTGTTTTCTTTTCACTGTTCTTCCGAGTTTCGGGGGGGCGGCAAAATTGCATTTGCCAGACAAGCAAACGAACATACAAATTCAATTTTAAATTGCCTGTTTAAGTGCTAAATAATTTTATACTTTCAATGCGATACTCAACCATATCAGTGTGCGATTTCGCATTGGGATTTTTATCAGCGTGAACTGTCAACACACAAGGGAGATTATGTTTCATTGTTCATTGCCATTCGCGTCATGTGAATTATATCCCGGCGTATGAATCATGTTTGCCATTGCAGAGGGAATGCACTTAAGCCTTTATTAACTTTCAGTGCGAATGCAGACCAATAAAAGGCAACAGCTGATATATTTTCCGCGTCCTGGCGGGAAAGCTTTTAATTTGTGTCCCATAACGGAAAGTGACGAAGCAAAGGGAATTGCTTAATTCCAGGACAAACATGGCATTCGCTTCTTGACAATGACTTAAGTCAGAGGCAAGATTTATGCCTGGCCCTTGGGGAGAGTCCTCTCCTCGCATATAAATCCAGTCAGTTGGACTTTACGATAGTGCATGTGGAACCTGCGAAAAGTCATTCAGTCAGACAGGCGACGGAAAATCCTGCTGCACCAGAGGCAGCCATTTTGTCGGATGCGAATTAACATGTCTGGGCTTTATCCCCGGGCTTTGTGTGTATACACACACACACTCGCACTCGCAGTCGCAGTCGCACTCGCTCTCCGGGAGATGCAACTGCTGGCCCCAAATAATTTTCAGTTTTCAGTTTTGTAGTTTTTATACTGCATGTTTTCCACTTCACAGGATTTTATGTTCCACTACGCTCGCACTTGGCTCAAGTGTTGGAAAATACAATTGCCTGGGCACAACCCTCGCTTTGGAGCAAGCGAAATAGCCATGGAAAGAGAGCGAGAGGGAGAGAGTAAGGGAGAGGTGGTACATTTCCGCATTTTTGTTTTCCTTGGCTTTGTTGCACACAACTGCTGTTGGTATTGTTGTTGCTACAGCCGCCAAATGTTTTTGCCTTTGCTAAAAAGACAATAAACTGTGTCACTGTGCGTGCCTGGTGTGGCAAGAGTCTGCTGTACCCTATACAGCCGGGATATATGGGACAACCGACAATGGCTATGGCGGTTAACTGGGCTGGGAAACAAGCGGTGGCACCGCGCAAAGAGCTTCTTGATCCACATTTGAATACAATCGCTCTGCGCGTCCCGCAAACTCATTTTCACTTGCAGCAGAGTATTCCCCGATTTTTGGATGCCTAAATTAAAAGCTGCGGCCTATTTGAAGAGCTAGCAATCTTATTTAAATTTATAGAACTGGAAAACCCTCGGGGTTCTGTATATCCCTCCCTTTGTGGGCTAAGATTTAAGCCTCGTCTCCCACTCGAGTACTCCATGCATTTTGCAGCTTTTTTGTCAGGGCATTGTGTGTTGTTTTTCAGCCCCTATCTCTTGAGTCGTCTTATAATTGCTGCAGGTTGTTGCACGTCTAACAATGCACTTGGACTCAACACTCATCCATATCCCATGGCCCCATCTGCTTGCCCGCCCGCCCAACACTTTCCGGCCATTTTGTAGCTAAAAAGTATCAAATGTTGTGATAACACCAGAGCAGTGGCAATACCACAAGAGCCAGCAGACATGCCACAAAAAAAAAGGAGCAAGCTGAGATGCAATCAACACTCGCCTGATGCCTAAGCCTGTGCCCCGTGGCAGTGGCAGCAACAGCAACACACTCCCTGCCCCCTGCCAGAGGCGACTGTGTGGCAAATAACTGTTTTCATATCCCATGCAACACACTTGCTGCCGAGACTGTTGGAAAACTCCGCTCGAGTGTGTGACAAGTTTTCGCCAGCACAAAACAAATTGCAATGGATTTTATTTTATTTTCCACAATTTTTTGCCCAAAAAAGAGGTAAAAAGCCGCCTCAACCCCTCGTACCTAAGTGGCTACAGGATATAAGGATAATATCGTCGTATAATATAATGTATGTATGGTGCTTTCTGCGGCTGTGAAAAAAGAGTAAAATACAGACATACTGGGCTACACAAAGATATACGAAATATATAATATATTGGCTGTGTGTACTTACAACTGTGATGGGATAGAAGGGATTTATGATGGTGAAGAGTAGAATGTGATTTGGCCGTGTAGTCTCGGGACGCTTTCTCCGTAGGTCGTCATTTGACTTGTTCATAAGTGCTTGCTGCTGGTTCTGTTGTTGTGTGGACTGTAAAAATATGTACATAAACAGACGTAAGTATCAGGAAGGCTTTGTGGTGGCGAAAAGTATAACAAACGAGAGATTTATCAATATAAGTATATAGGAGAGATGGCATAACAAGTACGAGTACGAGTATAGGTAGTATTCAGCATGCTCAGTATTTGTGTTTATTTTGGGTTCAATTCAGATTATTTTACGCCTCACTTTTGGCCAAATAAAGGCATGTAGGGATTATATGATAGCCAAGTGTTATGCAAATCCCAAGCGAATTGATTTTCAACACTAATGACTAAATTTAAGGCAATAGAAAAACACGTCCTATAGCGGTTGAGTGAAAAAAAAATTTAAAGCCACGCAAATTTACTCGTTAATTGACGCTGTCATGGCAATACGCTGAACATTTTTGTGGAAAACACTGCAAGGCAACAAACAACATGGTTATTATTTCCCTTTTTTTTTTTATTTTTGGCTAACATAATTTCCGTTTTGCTGTGCGGTTAGCCGAATATTTCTAAATAAATTACGGAATTTAGGTGGACCATGTTCATGTCACGTTCAAATGTCAATCACTGCACAAGGGGTTGCAATAGTGAATTCAAATTCAAATTTTTCGAATATTTTTCGCGCAGGTGGGTATTTTTGGTCTTGACACAAAAATGCCGCTGATGGGTGTGCACTAATTAACTGAAAGCACTTAAGTGTTGCGTTAAAACTCGGACAATTTGTTATCGTTAAACAAGTAGTTCACCATCACCAACTTTTTCTCGTTTTTCTCTGTCAATGCCATGGATGGCCCACATCAAACTAACTAATTACTATTTAAGTTAATTAGCTTTGGCCGCTTCGATTCAGCGGCTTTAATTAAACTTTTTTTTTATTTATGCATTCTGGGATTGCAAGCCACTCTCGCGCGTTTCTCGCACTTAACCCTATTCTTATAGTATATGTATCTACGTACTGCCTGTTGCTACCTTTTATACCAAGTACCTCAAGGTACATATGGTATATTAAGTTTATGCACATGTAGGTAACAGGGAGACCCTACAAAGTTTATATAATCTTGTGCCGAGTCGATCCAGGCTTGTCCGTTTGTCCGTCTGTATGTTTGAACACGTCGTTCCCCAAGATGGTAACAGGTAGAACCGTAATTCTTTTTGCTATATCTACAAAGAGGTAGGAGCTAGAGACATAACTCTTTTTGTTTTAGGTGAGTTTAGAATATATGCGGAATATGTCTATATTTAATTTCAGCCAAGTCCCATTCCGCCTCTTAAATTTACAAATAACTATATTTTCTTCTGCATATTTGTCTATATCTCCGAAATGGTTAGAGTCCCCTATATAGATATTTCTGCGTACAGTTAATAATTTAAATATCTAGCTATCTGATTATACGGCCTTTGCCAATGTCAATGCCTGGAGAATGCCTGGTGAAAATAGGTACATCTCGTTGTCGAGAAACCTCGAGTACAGCGTTTCTACTTGTTGTTTGTGTCATTGCCTGACTCTTTGCAATTAGGTTAATGGTTCGCCTTTTGTGACGTATTTTTAGAAGCTTGTGTAAGGGTTACAGTCGTTTTGTTGTCGTATAATAAATACAAATATGTAAACATTAAGTCAAACACTGAACTCGAAGCCACAGCGGCCGGCCGGCCGACCTTTGCTTAATATTTTCGCAATCGAGTGAAATACTGAATAATGATTATAAAGGGAAAACCAACACGATGTGGGATAAAGATCTAAAACCCACTGGCTTGCCATTTAATACCCAATTATATGTACGCATTCAAATCCACAATAATATCGATTGATCATTCGGGGGAGTTCATTATTTGGGGATTTCCAACGCAGAAACGTAATCCAACACCTAATGCCAACCGACAGACAGACAAACAACTTCCCACACAAAGTCCTTCGGCTCATCCAAGGGTTAATTCAAATTTCAACAACTTTGACACATACAAAGCGATTTGTATAGGGAAAATCCGGAAAAACGAAGAAAAACAAAGAGCGTAGCTAGCGAGCTGCCAGCAAAAGGAAACATTTGTTTTCTGTCAAATTTGCCTTTAATAATAATACACCATCAACATTTTTCTTTCTCTCCCTCTCAATTTTCCTCAGGTTTTGTTATTTTTTCATCATATTTTCCTTCCCTTCTTTTTTTTTTAAGTTTCCAGCCAGCAATTCCCGAAGAAGAAAAACGAGGGAAATGCCACAACAATGGAAACTGTTGATTAAATTACACACGAAGAGGAAGGCAGAAAAAAAAAGTGTTACCAAAATGATTGATGGATGGATGTCCAGATAGATGAATGGTTCTGGTTTGCTCGAGGATTTGGACTTAAGTGCATATTGAGCCTACAGAACTCGTGCAGTGCGGTTGCCTTCGGGTTTATTTATTTTTTGTTTTTCTTTCGATTTGTTTCCCGATTTCTCTTTATTTTTGGGTAAAAACATTTGAAACATTTTTAGCACAGCGGCGGACGGATTGAAAATAGCCTACAGACCAACACAGACGGGCCGTGAAGTGAGCCTGTGCGGCGGCGAGTGGCGGCGGTGCAGTGGTGCAGCGGCGCAGCGGTGTTGCAGTGTCGCGGCTGCATACCGCACCGCATTTCAGCTCGAACCGCAACGAAATGAAGATGAATTACCCACAAAATTTCACTAAGGATGCAACGACTGACTGAGCAGCAGCAGCAGCATAGCAGCAGCAACAGCAGCGGTCGGTCCATGCAAATTGCGAATTGCAAATCACAAATAAATTTTGCTTCGAGAAATTTGCACTCAGTCGATCAAGCCATACAGCGGCTCCTCCCATATAGATGCTGGCTATAAAGTGCAATCTCTGCCAGCGACAACATCCAACAGATAGATGGATGTGCACACCGAAAAGATACAGATACAAGTGCACCACAATATAAAGGCGTTTGCCAAGAAATCCCCCAACCCCTCCAAAAAAAAAAGGCCAGAAATGAAAAAAAAAAGAATCAGAGTAAAACAAGAAAGCGATGCGTTGCTGCTGCTGTCGCCGTCATGAAAATGAAGATGAAGAAATTGCAATCGCAATCGCAATGAACTGCAAGTTGCAGAATCTCAGATAAAGAATCGAGGCAGTAAAAATAGAAAGAAATATAGCCAGTCCGTCTTCTTGGCCCACAGACAAGCGGGCCAGCCGAGACAGACAATTGAAGTATGCATTGGCGTTTGTCAAGCTGTCCTCGCTCCAACAAAAAATCTTTCTGCCAGCCAAAAGCAAACCAGAGCAGACCATGCTGGCGCAAATTGATAAAGAAATCCGTGCACATTTTCCCGATGATCCATGGGTCGCATTTGCTTGGCCCACAGCTCATTTGTTCGACCAGGTAGCTGCTAATAAAATTGGGGGAAAAACCATAACCAAAATAGTCCCCGAACTGTCCATCTTAGCCACACATTTGCCGGTGCCCTTCATCGTCTTCAACTTGCGATTTTGGGCCAAAAAAAAAGGAAGAGAAAATGCAGGAAAATGTCTGGCGACAGCAACATGAGGCGGCATTTGTTACTCGCAATTAGATGCACTGTGTTCGTTCAACCAGCAGACGGGGAGCACTCCGGGCATTTTAGACCCGCCCCTCCATCACTGTTCCTCGCTAGACAAGTCGAACGAAAATTGCACATAAAATGCAATTTACAAAATGTTTTCTTCAACGTTTGCCTTGCGAAATTTAATTAAAACAGAAACAGAAGCCCCAGCAGCAGAAGCAGCAGCAACAGCAGCAGCAACAACAGTGAAATTAAATGCTGCAGATCAGTGAGCGACAAGAGCGAGTGCCAGAGATCCGCGTTTTGGGTAAATGTATCTGTATCCGTAGTATCTGCATCTGCAGTCTTGGCCAGGCCAAAAGTAAAAACATCAAAAGTCCAAGTCAAGTGGCCCCGCCGCCTGGCTGGTCGGTCTAACATCAAAAATAATCGAGCAAAAGCCAAATGATTTTACAAAATAGACTGAAACAATGTGTTAGTTATAAACAGTCCGCATTGCAGTTGTATCTGCGTGATACATTTCACAAATGGCCTCCACTTCTTGGGCGGCAATCAATCATTTTGGCAAAGACAAACCTTTTAAAACTATATAAGATACACAGCAAATCGCATGCTATTGGCATTGCTCATCGGCGTCATCATCATCATCAGCCTCGTCGAAATGTTGTGGCCGCAAACGTCAGAGATACATTCTCATGAATGACATAAGTACTCGGGCGGGCAACTACAACTACACACATTGCTATGTTTCATAGCTGTATTTGAGTTTGATTTTTCCTCCTGCCAAATCGTCTCTTGGTAACAATTGGCGTCTGTCTTCTCTATATATTCTCTATTGTACAATACGTATTTACCATTTGGCCAGATCTCTTATCTCAGTTAGCAACGCTCATTAGTCACAGCGGGCGATGGTGGCGTAGCACGTGGAGCATTGAAAATTGTCATTAGTTCGGCGTTTGATTTTCCTCCTCTTTCGTTTTCTTTTTCCACAGCCCACAGCCGAGGTTTTCATGACATGTACGTAATACGTACATACATGTATGTGAGCGCTATTTGGTGCCGCAAAACCAAAAGTAAATTGCATGTGCTTTGCTTTCTAATGATTTTCAATTAGAAATTGCGCTGACACCCGACCACACCAGAAGATTAAAGTTTTGTCTATTTTCCGCCCCAAACCACAGGCCGGGATTTGTGTCAAACGCAGAGCGGTTTCCACTGTTCATGGATGGTGGTTTTTTGAAGCGCTTCAATAAAAGCAACGAAGCTATCGTTTAATTTACGATACGAATGATTTCAGTAACTCAGAACCCCCGATTGCAGCATGGACTTGATTTATTTCGCCTTAATTTGAGTGGTCATAATTATATAGTAGGCTCGCCAAGCAACCGAGCAATTTCCCTTAAGAAAAACCATTGACGAGACAGACACCCACCCGGCACTAAAACCAAAAATCAACAGAAAAAATGAAGCCAAACAAACTGAGCCATAAATCCATCCATCTTTTCAACAAACTCTATGCCAAAAGACGGAAAAAAAGTTGCTGCTGCTGCTGTTGCTGCGGCTGCTGCTGTTGCTGCTGTTTGTTGTTTGCTGTTGATTTGCGTTTTCGTCATTTTAATGTCAGTTCACTTGACGTGCCAGTGGATATAGCAGCAAGCTAGAGATGCTCCCACGGACGGATAGATGGACGGATAGATGGATATATGGGCAGATGGACAGATGGACAGACGGACACTTGGAGGGATATATGGTCCAACTTGGGCCTGAGGTCCGACCGCGTTGATCACTTATGACAACAGTCTGCGTCTTAGTCGTCGGCCCGCGTGTCTCTGCATGTAATTTATGTGGAAAAATCTTTGGGGAACGCTTCAAACATAAAACAATTTTCATTTTCATTTCCCCTTCGAATGCTGCCTTGTGGTCTGCGCGCAATTTACGCGCCGCTTTTCATGTGAAAATCTTCACTAATTCGTCTGTTTGGCGTTCCCGATGCTCTCTAATGTCTGCGTTTTGGTTCTTGCCGTTTTGCCTTATTTTTCATAATTTTTTATTTATGGAAAATGCTTTTAAATGCGCATAAAAATACAAGGCAACCCGGGCCGGGGCTGGGGCTGGGGGGCGGTGCGTTTGGTTAAAACAAATTTATTTGGAGGCGGAAAAATTGATTGCCACATCAATGGTGCTGCAAGCGAGAGCACAATTCAGGAAATGATCTGGGAAATGCGGCCACAACCCTTGCCCGGGCGGTTCGTCGTTTAATTAAATTAAATTTAGTAAAACTAATTTCAATTGCGTAGAAACGCAAAAGTAAATCGTACATGCATGAGCGTAAGATTAATTTATATTTATTTTGGGGGCCGCACCGTCCCGGCCACACAGGCAATTGAATAAAATGTAAGCAAAAATGTCAACAAATCTCTGAGATTTTCACTCAATCTCCGCCTGTCATGTGAAGTGATGTAGATGGACAAGAGCGCATCGCCATTATCATCATCATCATCAACATCATCATGGGGGCAAAAAAATGGGCTAGACATTCCGCAGCACTGTGTGTTAGGGTGTGGTGTGTGTGCACAATTGAAAATTTTCCCCATTGTGTTGTCTCAAGGTGTTTCAATTCCTTCAACTCGCTGATCAACGTTTTTCTCGGTGTTTTTTCGGTTATTTTTCCGGTTTGTTTGGGCCGAGTGCTACGTCAATGACTAAAATATTTGCGCCATTTTTCAAACTTGACAATTGGCCAACCGAGGAAGCGCCGAAAAAGCGAACCAAAACTAATCAGCCCGATGCGTAATCGAATATCCACCTCGAGTTCTTCAAATACGTAAAAACCAGCAGAGAATATATGAAATCTTATGTAAAGACAAGGCACGTGCCGACCCACTTTGCAGATAAATGTGCTGCAGACCATATTTAAGAATATTCCTTAATTATTTCTTCGGGCTCTTCCAGCGGAAATTCACATTTCGCTGGGTTTTTCTTTTGATCTATTTTACAACGTGCAGCTCCATATAATATCGGTTCTAGGCCAAATGCCAAAAATATTTATTCGCCGCCCGTTTTCGGGGGAAATAAGTGTCTGGCCGATTTAACATGAGCATTCATCATTTACTTAATGATCAGTTAATAAGCTTTCCGCAATATTTGCAATTTTGTGGCCTGCAACTAATTGGACACAGAAACAGCCCAAATTTCAAGATATTCAAAGGGAGATTTCTAAGAAAACTCTAGCACAGATGTAGCTAGGAGTTAATCCCCAGAACCCTAGTCATTTGCCTACAAATTCCTCCTAATGCTAAGCACTTGAAGTGGTAAACCTCACACTTTACGCGCTTTTCCGGAATGATCCCCGAAATAACTTCATGCGGGCCCTACAAATTTATGGCAAACAAGCGAGCGAGCAATTGCAGTGCGATAAAAATTCAATTTTCCAGGTTTTTTTTTCCTCGTTTAGTTTGGGTGCAAACAGAGGCAACCAGGAGAGGAGGAGCTGGGGCCATAATCATCATCTATACCACCTGCGACGTCAACGACTGGGCAAACAAAGCGGCGTGAACTCCGCAAGCACGCGCCGGCCACACCCCCGCAGAATGGCTGAGGGCTGAGGGCGGAGGGCGGAAAAGCGGAAAATAGATGGGAATAATTCCCGGGGGCTCTAGTCGAATGTTTACTTTGGCCATGCCGAGCGCGGCATCTTCATCGTCGTTGGCGGCCACTAAATTAACGAGTCGCATCGCCCATCTCCCATCGTCCACCGGTCCAAGGAGCCACCGCCACATCATTACCCATTAACCCACCATTCCCCCCCTAGCCGTTCGGTCCCCGGCAATCCCATTTAGCAGCGGCAACTTTAAATGTGTTAATCATCAAATAGGAAAGGAAAAGCGGGAGCCACCGTGCTGTTTGTGTAAACAAAAAACAACGAAGCTCTGGAAACGCACCGCCGCTCAGTGCACCACTTTGCACCTGACCCACTGACTGTACGCTCTGGCGGTAAACTGAATTGAGCGGATCTAAGCAAACCGAATCGTGTGCTGAACTCGACAGCCATTAAATATTTGTCAGCAGTTCGCCAAAGTTTGCCCCTGCTCCATCGCCCATCGCCCACCGCCCACCGCTCACCTTGCACCTTCCACCTGTGAGCGCAAATTAACACATGTGGCCTCCTGGTCGCCGCAGTTGTTTTGTTCTTTCTGCCTTTTTTCGCTCTGTTTTCATTGTGCGCAACAGCAGCGGCATTTTCCAGCTTGTGTGTTATTCTTATTGTTTTTATCAATATTTAAACACATTTTACTTGTTGTTGTTGGCTTTCTTCTGAACGTTTTCGGTTTCCATTAAGGGAGTTCCCTCTTTGGGACGGTCGAATATAACAAACTGAAACGTTTTGAAGCTTCTGATAGTTGAATNTCGCCGCAGTTGTTGTGTTCTTTCTGCCTTTTTTTCGCTCTGTTTTCATTGTGCGCAACAGCAGCGGCATTTTCCAGCTTGTGTGTTATTCTTATTGTTTTTATCAATATTTAAACACATTTTACTTGTTGTTGTTGGCTTTCTTCTGAACGTTTTCGGTTTCCATTAAGGGAGTTCCCTCTTTGGGACGGTCGAATATAACAAACTGAAACGTTTTGAAGCTTCTGATAGTTGAATTATCTTTAAAATGATTCATAGTTGCATAGAATCGGTTCAGTTGTGTATTAGCTATCGTGTTCACAAAATGGAACAAAGAGGTTTCGAGAGAAACGCTTTTAAAGTTTTAGGTAACCTCAACACATCACACGACCTGTCTGTTTCAAAGACTAACAACTTCGTCAATACTGCACGTATCGACTTGAAATTTTGGAAGGAAATGTTCTTGGTTAGCTTAACAATTGATTAAGACTAATTCCAAAATAAGAAGGGAACCCCCTCTTAAAGACTCGCGACGTAAAGCTTTTGGGGATTAGATGTTGGATTAACAAAGCACTTGGTGCTACCTGTATGCAATTTTCCTCATTTCACTGCAATCAAATTAGCTGCTAACCATTAAATTGACTTTCTTTGTCACCTTAGCCCCATTCGATGTGTTGTTGTTTTCCCTGCAGCTCTCGGGGAGCGTGATACGTTCTGTTTGCTCTTCTGGCAACACAGCAGTGGTACCCAGTACCGAGCGCTACCCAGGGCCCCCATTGTTTTCTTAGGTGTTTGCTTTGCACGCCTGGGCTCGCCGGTGTTATTGTTTTTGTAGCTGTAGCTGTTGCTGTAGCTGTATCTGTATCTGGGGCTGGCAGCGGCTTGCCGTCGAAATGTGCTATCAGTAGCTAAATGTGCCGGGGAACAATTTAAATATTTCACGATAAAAAAAACGCAAGAGAGACCCTGGCAGGGGAAAAGTGAAATTTTTGTTGTGTCTTATTGCGTGTTTGGTGTGAACGAACTGTCGCTCATTTTGATGCGCTGTTATTCCAACAATGCAAAGTGCGCTTCGTAAATAAATGAAATTGAAGTATTGTATCTTTTTATCTTATTTATTGTGTATGTGGAGCAGAGCACGGCGGCAGGGTGGCAGGGTGGCACGGTGGCCAAAAACGCGAATGCTTGTCAGAGCTGAGCTATCAATAATGCGATATATATATGACGTGTAATAAAAAACGCCGCTAAAGACACATTATACCGCGCTGTTCCATCCAGTTGGCCAACTGTTATTTGATTATCACGGCAAGAGCACAACGTGCACTGCGATTGTTTCCGGCTTAGCGTTCCAATCACGCCATAATGCACGCCGGGCCATTATTGCTCGACCAAAAACGATACTTTCCACAACTAATTCTTTGTTTCACTTTCTAATCTACAATTGGCCCCACCAATCAAAGCGCATTAAAGCAGCCGCCAGCGGGAGAGCAATAAAATAATTTGTTTTAAATCCGCACATACCATAAATTAAAGAGATTTTCAGGTGGTTGCAAGAAGCATCGTGACTTACCTGCAATGAGATAGAAAGGAGGGAGAACATGTTTATTTAATTATGGCATTCGGGCAATTATTATACATGCAAATAGCATGTTTATAAATCGAGAAAATTAATTAAGAGTTAAGAGTTGAGTGTGCCCCGCTTTAAACCGCAGAAGTGAGGCATTGCAATTGTTAATCACTGCAACGTTTCGATTAACAATTAATTTATTGCCATTTAGAGTGCAATATTAATGGCCCTCCCAGAACTTTCGATTCCCACATTGATCTGACATTAATAACTTTATTAAGTTAAGCCACAAAAAAATGCATCACCATAATGCATGTGATGGAAAATGAAAACCCCATAGCCGTTGGCCATGCCAGTTCCGGCTGTAAAAAACCATCCACACTCAATCAATTGTTTTTTAGCAAGCAAAGTGCAGGCTTTTTCTGCATTTGCAGCAATAATACGAATACGATATTTCTGCGAGGTAACCACAAAAAATGCGCTCTTTGTTAGCAGATACAAGGAAAAACCGAACGTTTAAATATGTGTAAAATTAATAAAAGCCCGTATTTACAGAACCAAAATAGATAGAAACAAGTAAGAACGATTATAGAACAGTGTCTCGACTATAAACATCCGGTTCTCAGTTTCCACTTGATGTTTAGAACATTATAATAGCATTAAAACTGTGGGCGCAACAAATTTTCGTAATTTAATGAGACGGAAGTGGGCGTAACCGGCTGATTTTCGCAAAACAGATAGATATTGGGTCTATCAATGTTCTATCCAAATGTAGTTCCTCTAGTGTTAAAATTGTGGCCGCCACAGAATTTCGCGGTTTGCATGGATGCATGGGGGGGTAGCCTATTTTGAGAACAAACTTGTACTGCACTCGTATCACACAATTCTAAATATCAAATTAGTTTTTCTCTATCTATTATTGTCTCCAAGTTCTAGGCTTTAATACGTTCTAGGCTTAAATCACTTCTCTCAGTGTGTGTGGCAGGCAGCATAATGACCTAGCAAAATAGTTTATTGACTTTTAATTACGCGATTGACAGCCATCAAAAAGAAATATCAAATTATCCAATTGCAAAGTAAACAGTTTCTGATTTGTTGCAAATTAATTTCGAGGGGCATTTTAATTAGTCGCATGCGAGTCAAAACCTTTTAAATGTCTTTACAATTAAGTGCCACATCAAAAGATTTATGATCCCCAGCGGCTTACACACATTATACAGATATGTATATGGATGTAAAGATGTCTCCTAATTTGCAGCACCTTCATAATTATGCAAATGCAATTTGCTTTTTAATGCCCCGAAATCCCAGACTTTTAAATGCGATAAAAATCAGCCCTGCATGTGAGTAAATCGCTGCAATAAAATGCAAACGAAATTCCAACGCTCAGGCCAGAGAATTGGGTCAATACATTTAAAAGCACGAAAAAGGAAATGCAAACGAACAAAACGATCGGGATTGTTGTGTACATATGTGAGTATATATCTCCCCTATATACATACATACATATATAATGTGAGTATATGCATATGCCAGCAGTGTAGTACAGCAACGTGTGTAAGTCCCATAAAAAAGATACCCAAAAATCGAGTGGGAACGAAAGAAATTGAATGAAAGCCACAAGTTTGATAGTAGGTTTCGGGGTGTGTGGATTTGTGGTAAACCTCATAGATAATGCATTGTTTTTTTAAAGATTACTTAGCGGAAACTTTTTTTGAAGGGCAAATAAATGTAAACAAGAGTATTTCAAGTTTGTATCGCTACTTTTACAAGCCGTACGTTACACGTATTGCCTTGATTTCGTTTCCCTGATTTTATCCACGGTTAGCGAGGCCAATCGATGGGATTATTCGCTTTCGATTGGCGGGGCCTCAATGGGTTAAATGCCGCCTCAGTTTGGATTGCACTTCTCATTCGATTTCGCGAAGCGCAGCTCCAAAAAAGAACAGAATAAAAAACGTGTTTACACACGTACACACGTACATACTTTTATATATAAATAAGGCCCAAGCACCGTTAGCAACACATAAAGAAGTAAAAATAAACGCCAGCGAATAAAGAAGGCAAAGAAAGGCCTACAAAGAATCGTTGGCATACCCAAAAAAACAACAAAAAACGACACAAAAAATGGCAAGAGCAAATTCGTTTGGGTTTTGCAATGCACAAAAAACAAAAACCAAAAAAAAAAACAGAAGAAGCGAAGTGCACATGACTGACCGACCGATTCCCGCTCGTTTGTCCGCCTGCGAAATTCGAACGCTCTCACGCGTTTAGCACCCAACGAGCTTCAGGGCTTTCAAGCTGCATTTCTTGCGGCTTTTCGCTTTTAAATTGAGGCTGTGCTCCCATATTCACGCCTATTACAGTTACTAATCTAATACAGATGCATTAGCAGCTTTGCAGGTCATCCAAGATACAGTTTGTTGTCTTGAGATCTAAAAAACCTATCTAGATACATTCCAATCTTAACTAGTGTCTGAAGAGTTATAACATCCAAAGCTGTATATCCCAAATCTTCCTAAATGTAATATTCCATAGCCTTGGATTTGAAATATCACTAGGAATGCCTAACTAAATAAGACTAATTTCTAGATCCATGTTACTCTTTCTTACCCGAAAAATTTTTGTTAACCCATTTCAGATACTATTTACAACCTAGGCAACCCCAAAGTAAACTATCTAGATCTAAATAAATCACTCATTTTTGGGCCAAAAATGTAGAACACACCATTCCAGATACCTAGAGAATGCAGGTAATTCAACAAATGCCATCAAAATCGCATAAAACCCTAAGTTTGAGTTGAACAATTTCCATAGTATTTTTTGCGAGCGAAGTGCGATTGTCACTCACACGGACAGACAGTGACAGACACGCACATTTAATTATATTTTTGCGCTATATTGTTGTTAATTTAGTAGGTCAGCGAAATGATGCTGTTGTTTTTGCTTTTGTTTGTCTGTGTGCTGTTTGCGATGTTGTACTGCCATCGCTGTCATCGCTGCCGTGCTGTTGTTTGCCTCGTAACTGTTTCGCGGCTGCGCTTTTGATTCGCAGGCCGCAGCACACAGTTGCGTCTCCGTTGCAGCTGCGCAAAACTGGATTTCAAAAGCAGAAACAGCAGCAGCCGAAGCAGCAAATGCAACAGCATGGAGAACTTTTGCAGTGAAGGTAAACCGGCGCATAAAAGTAAGAAAAGCAAAAAAGGCGATAAAACTGCATTGATTTGGATTTGCTGTTGCAGAAAACACGTTTTTCGAGCACACAGTGCATGCTGCAAAATTTCCATAAAAGGTGAAACATTTTTTCTGCCAGAGAGACACTGCCAAGGAAGAGGCAAAAAAAGTTAAGGGAGTGATAAAAAGCCAAAGAGCGGGAGAGTTCAAGCACCTGTCGAAAAAAAAAGACAACCAGCCGCAATAACAATTTCAATGGTTTGTTTTTTATCTATGTGGCGTACGTAGTACGTACTTAGCCGAAAACATTGCGGGACCAGGGCGATGTCTGTCGGTGGCGTATGAGCAATTGAGTAATTACAATCTACAGGCCACGTTGGAAGCGGCACCCGAAAAAAAGCAAGAAATGGAAATATCAACAAATACCACGAATAGCTTTCAAAGAGATTCGAGAGCAATTAAATGCTATGATAAACATTTCAAGTTTTTTTTATGCTTTGTTTTGGAAAGTATCTCAAGAGAGTGCGAGAGAGGAGGGAGCGTTGAAGAATTGAGCGGAAGAAAGCCGGGCAGAGCGGGAGAAGAAAGCCACAAAAGCAAACAATTCTCGCTTTTCTCATTTCTGCTTTTTGCAGGTCGATGAGTCAAACCAAAAGTCAAAATTCAAAAACGCGCCAAAAACATATAGAAACGACCACGAGATACCATGCACCTATACTTTAACCTCATATTAAAAAGACTGTAAAGAATTTGTTGGTCGTATCTTTATTATTTATTGCCCATTCTTTATAAAACTTGGCACTTGGTTAGATATTATAATTTGTAACTCTAAGCAAAGGATTTACATCTCTTGCTCTACACATTTAGAAGATATACAGTTTCATTCAAATTTCGAAGGCGGAATGGGGCATGGAAAAAATATAATAAACTGGATCTCTCTAGAGTTTAGACATATAACGGACCAAAAGCAAAAAGAATTACGTCTCAAGCACTTACCATCTCGGAGAACGACAGAAATCTTAATATACCATTTGCACCCTAAGGTACATGGCATATAAATGGCCTTGCGGCAAGGAAGATCTATCAGCGGGTTGATGATTAATTTGGCAAACCTCTAGCGTTTGTAAATTGAATGCAATGATTGCATGGGAATAGGATATGCTAAGAACTATTCAGCTTCTGTATAAGTGTGTCGGGTGGCCGCATAAACAAGCCTCATATTTCCCCGAATTCGTAATCGTAATCGCAGCTCCGACTCTGAAGTAATGGCCAAGTGGTGCCGCTGTATTCTGTGTATCTGTGGGATACCTGTTAGCCGCCGAACATGTGCAATTGCCAACTAGAACAACACGTTCACTTGTGACAAAGTACGACATATTATGGAGATCCGGGGTCCGAGAAGCAAATAAATTGAGGGGGGGCCTGGGCGGCGGGAAAGCGATAAAGTAAAAACGTGTTCTCCGCTGCAACCGTTGTACCATGTAGTACGCTGCTATTTATCGCCGCCCCGGTCGGCCCGCCTGTCGGCACACCAGTCTATTGTATCCGACAGAAACGTGCTTTGAGAACGGCATGCCAGGCCAACTGGAATTGTATCTAATTAGTCTACCGGTCTACCGGTCCAATGCGACACAGAGCCGTAAGAAAAACGTCTCCCCCCGGGCGGGCATCCATATTGCCTGCCAGCCTGCCTCCATTGAGACGCCCCCATTTCGCTTGCGCTCGCTCGCTCGCTCGCCTTCTATTATTTATTTCGGTTTTGTCTTTCACTTTTCCGCTGGCCAATAAAATAAATTTAAATGAGACAAGTTCTGCGCCCCAACAAGCGAGTGCATAAATATTCCTTGGCCCCCTCCAACAGCAAATTGTCAGCTTGTTATTGTTATTGCAGTGCTAAATTATTAAACACAATAATTTGTTGACATTGGCATTTTCATGTTTATGTGCGCCGTATTCCATTTCTGCTTAGTTGTTATCTCTGGGTTATTTATTTGCCACTGTGGATTGATTATCAATTATTGTTTAAGCCAACATTTTCCATTAAATGTTCATTAGTTCGGTGGGTTTTTTTTTTGCCTGATTTGTTTTTTATGCTCGCTGACAGCAGGGCTATTGTTTTTGCCAACAAACTGATGAAAAGCTTGTGGGAATTGGGGGATACAATTAAATGCAATCTTTGGCTTAATTTAATCAACAACGCCCGGCCGCGGATGTAAATTATCTGTGAAATATCGAATCGAAAATAACATACAGATACGCGGCATTTATTTCAATTAGTTTCGGATACACAACATCCAGCATTCACGGTTCATTTCCTGCCTAACTGCAGTTGAAATTTCAGCTGCAGTCGCCGGGGTAGGCACCTAACTGCATTGGTATCCGTCAGATACAATTGACTAACGACCAACACACCAGCAAAGCGAGCATTAAAGAGACGGGGGAAAACAAAGCCGAACCAAAACTGAATCGAGAGCCCAGCCCGGCCCAGGCCCCACAAAAGAGACACAGAGGGCCCACGGGCCACACGTCACTTGGCGTTCAAGTTCAATAACCTGGCCAACAAATAATGTGGCCACATGCACATGAAGCAAAACGCCGGCAACAACAGCGCGCGATCCCCCGAAAAAGCAGTAGCAAACGCAACCGAAAAGGCAGAAATAAAAACTAAAAACGAAAAAAAACGGGAGGAAAAAAATGAAATTGAAGCAAAATATGCGTCGACTTGCTTACATAACAGCAAATAATGTTTAAGCAGCGGTAAAGCAAAGCAAAAGCACAGCAAGGCAAAGGCAAAGAGCAAGAAACCGGGAAGAAATGAGCACAAATAATGATAAACAATAACAAAAAAAAACCGCTCCAAACGTTTCCAAAAAAGAGCAGCACGAATTACATTCGAAAAGGGGCAAAGCCCAAAAAAAAATATAAAACAAAAAACCCAAAGTGATCTGCGGACGGACAATGTACTTCGATTGGGGCGAAGGCAAAGATACACAGATACAAAGATACAGATCCAGCTGCTCCGACTGCACGTACTGGCCACAGCTACTCCGTTCCGTTCCCTTTTTATTTATACTCGTATTTTTGTTGTACACACACTTTTTGTTTGCATTCAAAAGTTGTGAAATGTGCTTTGTTTTATTTTCCTCTTGTTCGGGTGCAAATGGATTTCCAAGCGATTGCAGGGCCCCCAAACGAAAGGGAGCCCCCGAAAGGTGGGGCGGGGTCAACTAGATGCTAAATACTGGCAAATGACTTAATAACAATCTGTGCGTCTGGGATCAATTAGCCAGCTTGTTGAATGTAAGCCAAGTGCAAAGTGAATTTCAGCAGGGGCTTTTGGAAAGTCCAAACTTTGAATGCATCCAAAACGACAAATGAATCACTCATTCGGGTGCTCACGCTTTTTTTTCATCACAGTATATTTGTTGTGCCATTTTCTTCCGGCCTATAGTTACGGTAAATAATGAGTGCAGTATTTTTACTGTACAGATCTATCATGCTACAAATGAGTACATTCATGCAGAAGTCTAATCCAAAGCTTTTGGAAAAAGCTGCACTTCTGAAATGCAGACCCCGAAATTTGATTAGTCCGCAACAGAAGCAGAAAATCATAATTAAAACAAAATTCAGCATCAAATCAAATTTCCGGGCACATAGCCTACACACGTACCTAACGGATTCTTGGGTGCGCACCGACGAAAAGATATTAAGATACTTTTACGCAGCTCTGCGGCGGCTGTGCGCCGCTCTCCAGACCAAAAGCCCATAATACGCCGAATGGCAACAACTTCGGCTCGTTGATTATGGCGCCTTTTGTTTACTTGCATCACGGTATTTCACTCACGAATTTCATTTCGACATAGGCGAACGAAAAGAAAAAACTGTATAGCACCCAGCAGCAGCAGCAGCAGCAACGGCAAGAAACGGAAAAATTACGGCAAAAAGATATTAGAATTCTTTTCGAAAATAAAACAAAGCCTGAGCGTCAGTACGTGGCACGCAATAATCATAATGGCAATAATACAGCTCAGAAGAACATGGCAAAATGTTGTAATGACTCAAAGTGAAAATAAACTGGCCTAAAGATGGGATGGCTTGCCTCGCCCCCGGGGGGGCGGGGGCGTGGCAGGCGGCAAAAGGCGGCGAAGGCAGTGAATGCGGCACGGCAAATGAAAACTAATTGTAGCGTAGCGAATTAGGCAAGAGACCCAAAGTTGCGGCAACGGAATTCGGAGAACTACAGCGACTGTGGCGGCGGGAAAAAAGAATGCGGCGAAAAAATTACATTTCTATGCAAGTCACGGCTTCACCTTCGGCTCTCCGCTTGCCTCCTCTCTCCACCCACAAGCAACCCAAACCAAAAAGCAAAAAAAAACACCAGTACCGGGTATAAATACCGCCCAGCACTCCCCCACAGACCGACGCAAGTTTCCAAAGTGCTGCATTACATGGGCTTGGGTTTCTTGCTTCTATTTTTTTGTTTTGTTTTTTTCGGGTTCAGATAGTCGCAAAGTGTGCGTGGCATATTGAAAAAGCAGGCAGCGAATTGAAAAAGAGACAATAGATGGCATTGCTGTCTTCAGCCGCCCCCAGGAAGGTTATAGCCAAGTTAAAAGCAGGACGGGGGACCTGGGCTTCGAGAACCGTTAACAGCCGCTCGTAATTGGCATTTAAAAGTATGTCGCATGTCAGCGATACGAAATAACTGTCGATGATCCATTGATGACAAAAAAAAAAAACGAATGTGTAGATGTCTGATGGTTAAATGGGTGTGCTTTGCCAGTACCGAAATAAAATTAAATTGAAGAGCACCTTGACTGGAGACACAAGTGGCGACTATGAATAAATAAATGTGTGTATGCAGCTGTCAAGGGTCTCAGGCAGGGTGGGTGGTAAGTACAGGGTGGTAGTTCAAAATATAGGAGAAAAAAACTCCAACCGTTTGCCCTTAAGCTCCTTGAAAATTCCGAGTGGCATTTGTTATACAAAAAAGAGGGAATTTTGAATTGAAATGTATGCAAGATACAAGAGATTATCGAGATTTACAGGGATTTTTTTTGCTGAGTTTTCATTTTTGCCAGGCAAAGCAATTACAATTTTAAGCTCCCAAATGCAGGTTCGTTTTGATCGACAATTACGTTTATTTTTCTAAGAATTTCTAAGAGGGAACGAGCTCTTGTTAAAAAAAATATCTGGGTATATTGAGTTCGTACTAAGGTAACAGGAAGAAGAAATGGACTATCCCCTCATAAAGTATATACATATATTCTTGATTAGCCTTAACAGCAGAGTCGATATAGCCATGTCCGTCTGTCCGTTTGTCCGTATGGACGCCTAGATCTTTGGCTTCAGTTGGCTCACCGACAAACCACGAGACACTTGCCTAAAATGTTTCTTACTTGTAAAATTTAGCTTAGTTTCATTGTGTTTAAGCAATATTTTCATTCCCTGATACTTTTCACATTACTTCCCCTCAAAATATTGCTTAGATGACCTCGTTTAACACAAAGAATATGAAGAAAATACACTCCGCTGCATTCGCTGCTGCTGCCCAATTTCGTATCTTCAAGATACAGTTGCAGAATCGGATTCAGATTCCCCCAAAGAAGACAATATTGTGTGCGCTTGTGTATATACTCGTACGTTTGTATACTTAGATGTCCACATAAGATGGCAAATGACAATGCGCCATATATCAAATTATATATGTATATAAACGTGTACTTAAAAAACTACACTTCCGACCTTCGAAGAGACCCAGCATGACATCCGGCAAATACACGAGCGGCGCCCCCCTTTGGGGCAAGGAGCTGCCCCTCCGCTTCCAACAAACGTATGCAAGGCAGTGTAAGTAAATGGCAAAAAAAAAAAAGAGAAAAGACCGAAACATAAAGAAAGCAGCAGCAGCAGCAGCAGCAGCAGCAGCAGAAGCAGCAGCAGCAGCGGTAATAGCAGCAGGGGAACACAGCGAAAAGTGGGTATATTCTTGGCCACGAGGGAAAAACTTTGAGAGGCAGGGAGGCGGCAGGGGCGGTGGCGGTGGCGCAACATAACAGCGCGACATAAATTGAACTTTTTGCTGAAACTTGTCGCAAACCGAGAGAGAAGACAGTACAAAACGAGGGGAAAATATAAAGATACTCGTACACTCTGTCGCTACACGATTCATAATTTGTTGTAATTGGAGTTTAAGTCTGTCGACGACCTCGCCCGGTCGAGAAAACACGAGAAATACAAAAAGTAAACAGCAAGAATAGCGAAACAGAAACTTGACAATTTATTTTGGGAAACGCTTTTGTGTTGACTTGGATTATGTATTTTTAATGCCATCAAATCGCCTTATTACGCCTGCCCCGGCATACAGGAGGGGCAAAGGAAAATCCAAGAAAATATAATGACAAGGTGTTAATTCAAAGCCCATCAGTATCATTGTGATTGTCATGGCTGTGCTGATGTCTTGCTCAGAGCTTGATAACTCACTTGAATTGGTAACAAGTGGAAGGAATGCAGTATAGTTTTAACATTTAATAAATATTCAATGAGAGCATGAAACAAAGTCATGCTCGATTAGGTTCACATTGGTTCTTTAATAATTAAAGACTTTAATATATAAAATGCTTAAAGCAAATCTCCACAGTTCAATCTCAAGAATTTATGGACACTCTGATTTATTAACAAATTCATAAACATATTCAGAGCTGTTTTCCCAGCGCCCGGACACGGACTTTCCTTTTGCATTCGAATTTGAATTTATGATGTCTTTGACCGAAATATGAACACCGAGCATTACTATTCACTGTGTGCACACACAGCTGTGCGTCTCTCATTTGAAATGCGAATCAGGCAGGGAATTTCATTTCCTATGACCGAAAAAATGGACAAAAGAAAAGGAAAATCAATCGAACATTGATATCCGAAAACATGAAACTGAAGAGCAGCCAGAGAGTCTTGAAAAACAATTGGCCATTTCTAATGGCGATTCCCGTCGAGCTCTTTCAATCAAAGCGAGAAAATTGCTGCAGAAATTTGAGGCTTTCGGGCAAGAAAAGCTCTGGGCTCTGGGGAATTACACCTTTGACTTTAACCAAAAGCTAGAGAGGAGCCTAGTTAGGGCAGGCAATTAGTTCTATAGAGTCGAAAAGTTCGGAGCAAGGACACTCTGCACCTGGGAGCCGCAAGCAAACAGCAATTTCAATTAGTTCAATTACACAACAGAAGGGTGTAATGCAGCCCGAGTCATCGAGGACAAACAAGCCGCCAATGCCAACGTTTACTTGGAAAAAACCACCACCCACACCCACCACCCAGCGCCCCCCCTTCGACGATGGAAACTTTTTGCAATTAAAACTTGAAATGAAGAAGACAATAAAAATCAATTATCTTTAATAAAAGGCCAGCGACCCGGCAACTGGCCAAAAAGGTAAAATGATCGCCGAAAAATAATACTGAACAACAAAAAAAAAACAACAAAGAGCGAATGGAAAATCTGAAAGCAAAGCGAAAATTGAAGTTGAATTTCAACCCCATGTTGCCAGGGGCGATGCATTTAATTAGGAATGCAGGACGTTGGCGGATAGCGGATGCACTTTGACCGTTGCATCCTTTTCCATTAGACCTGGTTTCCCTTCCCCCCAGCTCTCCCTGCTTTCAGGCAGGTTAAAAATCTAACCCAGAGTGTTGGGGTTACTTTTTTGTTTGGGGTTGCATTTGCGTTTTTTGGCCGCGAGGCAACGGCGCACGCACCACCGAAAAATGCTGTCTGATTTTTTGCATACATCATCGGCGGCTTCAGATCGGAGATGGAGGTAGAGTTCGCGAGTTGAGTGGCAAGTAGAGTGCAGTGTGTGTGGCAGGGGCTGGCAAGGATGCAACGTCCGCTGGTCAGACTGCAGTCTGGCTCCCTGCTCTATTTTTAACTGTCTGGCTGGATAGATGGATGGATGAATGGTTGGTGGATGTTGGATGTTGGATGGATGCAATGGCAAGGCTACAAGGGATACTGGTCTGGCTGGGGCGGGGTCTGGAGTCTGAATTTATTTGCCATGACCATGTCGGGGATGCGATGACTGTGGCAGAGTCTGCTCTGGTGCCGCATGCGTCACACTGCCAGACGCATCGGCGGCGTGTGGCACTGTCGCATCCAAAACTGAGCTGACCCGAGGGGGGGAGTGCCAATGACAGACTTGCTGATGGCCTCCTGGTGCGAGGCGTTGATGATTTTATCATTTGGCAGACGAAATTCGGGGACTGTCGGAAAGGATTTTCCAAAAACACGAGATAACACAAAGGGCTTAGCCTTTTGGCAAATTGAAAATGTCTGCGACTTACACATGAAACCTCCAGGGATTACAGATAACAATTTCATTCTAAATTAAAGCTAACTGGATGTTAAAAACAGGTAGAACATTTAAGAGTATAATTGGATAAATATATGTGGCATGTAATTTAAATTACAACAAGACAATTACATAGTTTTCTTGAAGCCACGTCACCGAATTCTTTGCTGCCCCTCACATTTTCTATCGGATTTCCCTTTCGCTTCTTTGGCGGCTTAACCTATCGCCATTAGTGGGTCAAAGAGCTCGAGAGGGCCATCATCCCCGGCACCCACGGCACTCCATCCAACCCTCTTCAGGGGCTGACACATTGTCTGATCTCAGGCTTTGGCAATGGGCCGGGCCGAAGAACTAAATCGTTTAACCTGCCACACGATGAGTGGGCCAAAGTTCCTTTTCTTTTCTATTCGCTTCATGGGATTTAGCGCATCCGCCTACGAGTGCACTTAATCACATGGAAGAGCAACCAACTGGCGGCCAGCCGGCTGCTGCTCCTCCGCCTTTTGGGCACGTAGCTGGAAAAAACGGAGGCAACGTTTAGGGCACGTACGCAGGTGCCGGGCTTTGGGGCACAAGGCATACGCTCCGTATATCCACAGGTATGTGCCAGGCAGCAAGGGCAGTCATAGCTCGAGCGTAAACGATGCCAAGTGGCAAGCGACAAACGGCAGGAGCAGCTACAGCTTTAGTGCGGCGGACGCTACACGGAGGATTACATTCTCTTGGAAACTATTGCAGGTCAATGCGTGGTCTAAGCAGGGATAACTACAAGCTAATCTCAAGAGTTTCATCAAATTTAACCTCGATCTTTTGGAGTAAAGGTTAAAACAGCGGTGGGCACCCCATAGCTCTTTTGGTTCCCNGCTGCTGCTCCTCCGCCTTTTGGGCACGTAGCTGGAAAAAACGGAGGCAACGTTTAGGGCACGTACGCAGGTGCCGGGCTTTGGGGCACAAGGCATACGCTCCGTATATCCACAGGTATGTGCCAGGCAGCAAGGGCAGTCATAGCTCGAGCGTAAACGATGCCAAGTGGCAAGCGACAAACGGCAGGAGCAGCTACAGCTTTAGTCCGGCGGACGCTACACGGAGGATTACATTGTCTTGCAAACTATTGCAGGTCAATGCGTGGTCTAAGCAGGGATAACTACAAGCTAATCTCAAGAGTTTCATCAAATTTAACCTCGATCTTTTGGATTAAAGGTTAAAACAGCGGTGGGCACCCCATAGCTCTTTTGGTTCCCGAAAACAAAAAGCTCGAGCAAAGGAGAATGAATGTCTCGAGCAAAGGGGAATCGATATGTTAAGTGTTCGGAATTAGCCCTTGTTTTAGGGTAAACAGTTTTCAATTTTTTACCTAAGAAAGCAAATAATAAAAGTTCTATTATCCTTGTTTATTCTGTAACCCATCTGTTACAATATTTCCTCATCGCTTTCCCCTTTCTCGTGAACTTTTCTTTCTCTGCATGGAAAAGGACAGGCTAGGAACGTAACTCTTGAAATGACGAGAAGATGCTGCTTCATGTGCTAATTGCGCTGTCAAGTCAAGTGTGTGCAACGGGCAATAGCAGCAGCAACAGCAGCAGCAACAGCAGCAGCAAAGGCAGCAGCAACATCTGCACAAGTAACAGCAACATCAGCACACGGAAGCAACAGCTCAAATGCCAAATGAGACACACAGATGGGACGGAGGAACAGACGAACGGACGGACAAGCATACTACAAGGACCCTATTAGGCGTCCTTTTTGGAGCGCAGGCTAAGAGAAAAATTGTTGCATACTTTGCGCGGCCGCAGGAAGAGCGCCACACGCTCTCAACATTTTTCTCCGGCATTTTTCCTCCCATTAACCGCCGGCAGGCAGGCAATACAACAAGAATTTTCGCCACAACAACCCAGCCAGGCAGTCAGCCAAGCAGCCAAGCAGTCAGCCAGGCCGCCAGAAATGAAGTAATAACCATGTTTTAAGGATGCCGCCACGAATCAATAAACCATCGAACCTTCAGCCACGGTTCTGCTGTTTATCATGCTGCCCCCTGCCACCCGCCCCTGCCCCTGCCCCTGTCCCTTTATTGACTTTATTTCGGTTGTTGGCTGGTTGGATGGAGCCTTTGCATAGAATCAACATTTTTATCGGTACGCGAGCAGATAAAGCGCCGGCAAGTTGCCAGCGGCAGACAAGCAGAAGCGGGGAGTGTTAACCCGAAAGCCAGTGGCGCTGGGAAATCGATTTTTCCAACCCTCGCAAAAACACACAAGAGCCAGCAACAATTGCCGCAACGTCAGCGCGCTGCCACCGATGTTGCTGCTGCTGCTGTTGCTGTTGCTGCTGTTGCAATTGCTGTTTCTGTTGCAGGCGGCGTGGGTGAGAACACAAGTTTCGGGCCATGGAAAATTACAATACTGGCCGCTGGCAAGAGAAAGCTGAGAGGTAATTGCATTGCACACTTGTTTGCCGATCCAAATGAAAAGCGTTAAAAAATTTAACTACTATATCTCGTTCACGATAGACATGTGCAGGCCCTTCGATAATTTAAGAAACCCTAAAACTTTTAAAATTGCTTTAGGCACTCCCTTAAATTTCCTTTTCATCAAACATTAACGAAATCGTAAAAAAGAAAACTTTACCCCAAAACGTGCACGGAATAAAATATTCACGGCTTGAGCCCAATTTGAAGAAGATACGTCATTAAAACTCATTTTGTGATAGGAATATCTTCAAAATGTGTTGTTCCTAATACATTGCGAAAAATCTATTTTGAGTTGTAGTTTGTAAATGAAATTTAAATCAGATTCCGTGATTCCTGACAATATTGAATTGGAAATAATTGTCCAAACTCGATTATATTGCAAATAAAACTGTACGTTATCGGCGTTGGACGTCGACGTCTCCCCGATAAGCTCCATGCCACTCGACCGACCAGTTTTCCAACCCCCAACGCGGGAAACTTTATCAGAATCAGCGCAGCAACTACCACCACCCCGGGATTTATCAGCAGTGGCCACTTGTGTTGGGAAACACAGGGGATCAGGATACGGGCGAGGCTGTTTCCCGTCGAGGCAAAGGTGGTGAGAGCTGATTGAATGGGTGCTGCCCGAAAACACACATTAATACAGGAATCAAGGCTGATAAGGGTGGTTGCAGTAGATCACCCACCGAAAAATAACAAAAACCGAATAGCTTTGTGGGTTGAAGGCGAGGTGGGATCTCTGCATTGTTGCAAATAATTGTTATGAAGATTTGATATATCAAAATTTAGTATTTTTCAAAATTATGAATGGGTAATTCAGCAAATATAGCAATGCCAACAAATGCTTTCTAGTAGATCCAAAGTATGTTGGCTCGTTTTTAAACTTCATTATTATTTGTAATCTTTAATTGGGTTAAAGATTCAGATCGGTTCTTTTTCCAAATATATAATTTAAGAACCCTAGAATATTTTAAAAGAAGGTACTCTTCTTTTTCCAATGCTATATAGAAGTGCTGAATATGTAACCAAGCAAATATGGCAGTGCCAATCGGAGTTATACCGTTTCAACTGTCAAATAAATATTACGCTTTATAATAATGTTTTAATGTTTTCTAATAGATCCTTAATTTAATGGACCCTTTTATATCTTTAATTATATATTTTTGTTGCCATTCACGGAAGGAACAAATAGATTCATGATTCAGAGACAAACCTCATGAGCAATGATGGGTTTTATTCCCAATATATAATTTAATTAAGGAGGTGCTTCCCTTGTACGTCACCATATTAGATCTTCGTAATATTACGTTTTGAAAAGCATTACAGAGCTCGCATTACAAGGTTATAATTGTATCTACTAACTCACTGAATCCTCTTCGATCTTCAATATTATATTTTCGATTGGATTCACTGAAGGAAGAAATGGGTTAAAGGTTCAGAGATGAGCCTCATAAGCCAAGATCCCTAGAATTATTTAGAAGGAGTTACACCTCTTGTAGGTCACCCTATTAGATCCTCGTAATATTGTGTCCACCCAAAATTGACAGTATTATAAGAGAGTTAAATGAGTACTTACCCTAGCATGCATGTGCACATCATTCTCGCCGGGCTGCTGGACGCCGGTGCGGATCTTTTTGTTCTGCGGCCCCTCGGTGACGACTATGGTGGCCCCCCCTCCGCCGCCGCCGCTGGCGCCGCCACCGCCGCTGCCGTTGCTAGCGCCGTTGTAGGGCATTGTGGTCGCCGTTGCGAACTGGAGCGAAATCTCGGGGCTGATTAAAGTTTGTTGGTGTAGAATTTTGGCGGTTTTTTCTGGCCTGAGCCCAGTGGTGCGCGAAAGATATATTCTATATGGGGGATTAGCTCGCTGGCTAAAACGCGACGAATGCGCGCGGAGTCCGATTTTTCGGGGGGGTTGAGGGGTAGGAGATTTCAAACGTTGGGAGAAAAACGCGCGCGCGATTTTTCGGGTTTTTTGTCTGCTTTTGGGTTTAATCCAAAATCTTTGCTTTGCAGGATGCTCGCTGTGAGTTGTAAATATTTGAATTTGTTTATTATTGGTGTGTTGTTGTTGTTGTTGTTTTAGTTGAGATGTTGTGGGGATGTTGTTGTTGTTGTTGTTTTTGTTGTTGTGTATATGGCATGTAGCCCTTCTTCCTATTTATTTTTCTATTCTCGCCTCGCCTTTTTCATCAGCTTCCTTCTTGAGAGAGAGCGCTGTTTGGAAAACACTTTCAACTTTTTATTGCACTTTCGATTTGCGTGATAAGTTTTCCGGTTTTCCTCTTCTGGCTGTTCTTGTGTGTCGTTGTACCAGCTGCAAGATGAATAAAAAAGAAGAAGTAGAGGTGTGTGAGGACTTTATTGATACTCGTTTCGATAGAACTCAAAAATAATGATAGCAAATGGAGAAAAATTATGTGTTTTTCGCTGGTCATTAAAGCGGCAAATCGTCGCATTCGCGGCACGCTACTTGAGCACGAAGCGGCCATCGAGGGGAAATGCAATTTTCCCAAAAATTCAAATCAAAGGAAGTACACTCATGGAGAACAATTTCTCCTATCGGAAGCCAATGGGCCTAATGGCACGGCGCAAAGACGGAAAGTGGAACAATTATATGTATTTTTCCTTCCGGGCGAACCGCAATCAAAGCGCTTTTCTAATTGGAAAGTTACGGGGCAAGGACATTAATCAAGAGGACAAAGGAAAATGCTCGAGCCACCCTCGGAAAGTTGTCAAAAACACCGCGGCGGACGAAACAGATGCAAGGAAAAGCGGTGGAAAAGCGCCGGCAAATAACAAACGATAGGAAAATCAAGAAGTACAAGAAGAAGAGGAAGAAGAAGCAGAGAAGGCAAAAGGAAATGTCAAAAAGGGGAGGCACACGAACTGTCAGAGAATAGGAATGAAAAAATTAAAAAGGAAACCCCGAAAAAGGGCAAAGAGGAAGTGCCAGGCTGTGGAAATCGCGTAAAAGTAAACTTGAAAACTTTTTTTGGGCCCCGTGTGCAACCCTTATGGAAAATGGAAAATGCCCGTTCGCAGGGGAAGGGCGAAGGGGGACACGGGGACACGCGGGGGGAGAAGAGAGCGATGGACGGGCTGATTTTGTTTTGTTTGTGGGGGTGGCTTTTCATTAATGGAACGCAGGGAAATTCGGGGAAACGCCGCCGCTGAACCGCTGAACTTTGTGACGTGCGCTTTTCTATTTTGTTTTTGTACGCCGCGATTGTTATTTTCTCGCTTTTCGCTCTGCGTTTGCTTTTGCATTTTCGTTTTCATTTTTCATTTTTCGACTTTTTCCACGTTTTGCTTACAAAATGGTGGGTGGGCGCGCGGAAACAACAATTTTGGTTGCACTCGGGAAATTTTATCGTTTTTCTATTGGCCAAAAACAACGCGAAACAAGAGTTTTGAACTGGAAATTGGTATTTTGGTTGACAATTTTGCGTTAATTTTTCGCTGTTTTTTTTTGTGGTAATTTTTTCGTTTTTTTTTGGTTTACGTTTGCTCTGTTTTCTGAATTTTGATTAAATACACATCGTTCGATTAAAAAGAGCGTGCTACGAAAGAACCGCTAAGTAAAAAACTGCACTCTGAGTGTTCCAACGTGTTTGTGTGTCATTGGTGCACCTGCCAAAAATATGCCAGCACCGCTTTTTCCGATGTTTTTCATTTATTTTGATGCCTTTCGATTTTTCGCACACCTGGCCCTACTGCAGTTGACCAAAACTTACATTCCGGGCTCGAAACTTTCGATTAAATCGTTTGGAAAAACACACAATAACACTCGTGAGTAATGTTTTCAGGTTGGTAAATTTTCTTTTGTTTATGTTTCAACTTGTTTTTCTTTTCTTTTCTTGTATTTTTTTGCTTTTGACAAAATTTCTGCGACGGCGAGCGACAGTCCTTTCCCGTCCGAAGCTTTTTTGTTCGAAAAAATATTTTTTCTAGTGTTGAGGCTTTTATACCGAAACTTGTTAACAGCCCGCACTTTTCCGAACCGCTTTTCCTTGCCCCCGACGCTCTCTTAGCTGTTAGCGCGAGAGCGTTCAGCAGGTTGCTGTTAAAGCGCTGTTACCACAGCGCCAGAGCGGGATGGCTGACAGTCCTGTCAGGCCAGGGGTGCGAGCGAGAGGCGCACACGTTTCGGCAGGTAACCGCAGCGCGGGGAGAGCAAGAGCATTATTTAGGGGTTGCAACTTGGCAAGAGCGAGAGCGGCGGCAGTCGAAGAGCAAAACTGCAGCGCTACTACTTTTTGGGCAGCAAATTCTGCTGCCTTTTTTGCGGCAAGCCGGAGAGCGAGAGCCGGAGACGGAGCCGGAGCGTGGGAGCGTGGGAGAGCCGGAGCGGCGGAGAGTCAGCCTTTGTGCGGCCCCTTTTGTGGCGATTTTTCGTGGGTGGCAAGCCAGGGAAAATCTTCCGGCTCCTCGTCTCCAGCTTCTTATTCAACAAATGTTGTTTCTTGTTTTGCCAGCGATTTTTCACCTGTTTTCCAAGGGTTAGGGGCTTTTCTTTGGGCTTTTCTGCTGCTCTGGGCTTTCTCCGCTGCCCCACAACAACACACACTTGCCACAACTTGTCGCAACTTGCGAAAATCTCGAAAATCTTTCACTTTCACCGCCCCAGATGGCGGCGCTTTTCCTCGAATCTCTTATTGTTGTTTATTTGTTTATAACTTTTCTCTTCGCTGTTGCAACTTGCAACTTGCAACTGCTGCTGCAACTGCTGCTGCTTCCTCTTCTTGCCACCGCGGGGCACAAACAAAACGCGACAGAGATACAAAAACACAACAAACACACAACGCTGGCGGTGGCGCTGCGGGGCGAGCGAGACGGCGACAATCGATAAGCGTGGCAACAACAAAAACAATAACGTGACACTGGACAACGGCAACGGCAAATGGCAATAGCACCAACAATAACAGCAACAATAAGAAGCGTAACTACGTACGCCGCGGAAGTATTTAATTAAAGGCAAAAAAGTATCTCCTGCACTCACACTGCACACACAATGCGTATCTTTTTTTTTTTTTTTTTGCGTTTTCCCTTCGCTTTCTGTTGCTGCCGTTTGCTGCTGGGGGGCAATTTCCAACCGTGCGCCACAAAATATCAATTCGTTCTCGTGAAGAGCGAGCGGGAGCAACGCTCGCAGGCCACAAAATGCCTGGTGACTGCGACGTCGACTGCGACGTGGGCGCCGCTGCCCGCCCTGCGGCCGTGGCTGCGAGTGCGAGCGGTGCGGCAGGCGGACTTGTAACTCTCTTACAGACGTTGCGCACCTCACACCGATGCGGCGCAGACGCACACACACTCGCGGCGCACACTCTCGCAAACGGGCGCGCGCTCTCCCTCCCTCTCTCTCTGTCTCTCGTTCTCTCTCTCTCTGTCTCTGGCGCTTTCCTTGTAACAGCAACGTCGGCACTACCGGCTGCGGGAGGGGGCAGGGGACAGGGGCGAGGGGTGCTGCTGCGGCAGAGAAGCGCAAATTTCGAAGCTCAACGGCGCACAGTGGGCC